>CBMN010751110.1:0-17917 GCA_000582825.1 Hordeum pubiflorum | reverse complement strand
TGCGTAGGTCAGAATTTTTTTGTTTTCTACTGCGTTCCCCTACATCCAATGCCATGACCAGGGCCCAGGCCCCCCAGGCCTGGGGTGTAGCTCCGCCATTGATCATCACCGACAATGGTACCCAGTTAACGAGCATCGCTTTCACATAATACTGTCAAGGGTGTGGTACCAAGATTAGCCATGCATCAGTTGCTCACCCAAGAAGCGATGGGTAAGCAAAGAGGGCCAATGCCGAAGTGTTGCGTGGTCTCAAGACCAGAGCTTTTGATAAGTTGCACAAGTCTGGACGGCGCTGGACTGATGAAGTGTCCGCCGTTCTTTGGTCACTCAGAATGACACCAAATCGAGTGACGGGAGAAACACCCTTCTCCCTGGTCTATGGTGCAAAAGCGGTGCTCCCCACATAACTTGTCTATGATTCTCCTCGAATCTAAGCCTATGATGAAGAAGCACAACAAGAGATGCGGCAAGACGATATCAGTCTCTTGGAGGACCATTCCCGGGCTGCTGTACGTGCGGCACGTTACCAGCAAGCTTTGCGTCGCTACCAAAGCCGCAAAGTTCATGCCTGGGAGTTCAATGAAGTTGACCTTGTCCTTCGAAGGATACAATCTTCGAAGGGATTAAACAAGTTGACACCAAAGTGGGAAAGCCCTTACCGAGTAGTTCAAGTCACTAGGCATGGACCCGTCCGTCTAGGGACCTAAGATGGAATTCTATTGCAAAACTCATGGAATCTTGAAAATCTTTGCAAGTTCTACCCATAATGCACGGTTGCTGGGCCTACCGGCAACAACTTTTGTACAAGTTGTCCCTCGCGACATGTAATCATTTGTACAAAGTCGGGCACAGATCTCGTGCGTAGTAAATAAAGCAAAGTATTTTGCAACCTTTAGGATGTGTACATTTCAGTAATGTATATGTTATAAGAAAATTTGTGTTGTGAATATAATCCTTGCAAATAGTTACTAATGTATCGTCAGTATCCTAGTCAATTCTCCATTTCTTTTTTTCTTAAAGGCGGAGAAGCCCCTTTGTGCGCAAGTTTCTCAGGGGAGTAGAGGTGTAGAACACCGGAAATGGCATTCAAGGGAATGATGGGTGCTCACTATACAAGATGAACAATAGAGAAAACTAAGTTGCAAAACTTTGACATTTTTCTTGCTATTTTAGCTTTATTCCTTGAACGATTTGGTCATTATGTATAATAACCTGCACGCGAAGGATCCTTCTTGGGGATAGTAAAGCTCCTGGTTGTTACGAGTCCACTTAACAACACATGCAGTAGTGCTAAAACCAGGGAGGAAAATCTTTCTGAGAAGCGGCTTACCGGTAAGGTGCTAAGGACCAGTTCCTCAAGCGCTGTAGGCTAGAGTGTGCGCATGGGGAAATTTTCCAGTGAGCGTAGGGTACAAAGTACATACAAAGGAAAATTTACTTAAGGATGAAGCAAGCATTCATTCAACATAGAAATATGTATCATACATATGATAAGAGATGGCTAATTAAAGGAACTTGTTTTTCTTTACACACGCCATTGCAGCAATAGACAAACAAGAAAAGGACTTCAATGCTTTTGGATCCCTTCTATACGACTGCACTTGTCAATGACCTTGTTGGTGATTGGAATTATACCTTGATGGGCCGCCTCCAGTTCAGCGCTTTAGGGAATTTTTCTGAAGATATTCTGTAGATCAACATTGGGATTGTAGTACAAGACCTTGTTGAACAGCCTCAGATTCATATTGCGCAGAATGATTTTAGCTTTGTTGGCAAAGGATTTTGCGCGATCAGTGTGGTAGGTGTCCACCTCCATGATGAGCCCTTCAAGGAAGAGGCGTAGAGTGGGATTCCTGGGAAGGCTGGCATCCACGCTTAGGTCCAAATCTTCCAGTCCCATTGTCGCCATTTTATTGGTGATACAGTGTGCAAAGGATTTATCCTCCCGGGCCAACTTCTGCTCTGCTGCTCATTGAAGGCGTTTGACCTCCTCCAAGTTTGTCGTCAAGGTTATCTTCTCGGTATCAACATGATCAAGGGTGTTTCGAGACCGACAAGTCTACTCTACAGATCAGTCTTGGCACTGGCAAGAGTTCAGAGCTCACTGTTCTTGGATGACAGGGTGGTTTGAAGGTCTGTCGGCAGGGCCACGTCCTTCTGAACTGATTCCTTGAGAGCAGCAATCTCTTTATCTTTTTCGGCAAGTTCACCCTAAAGCTATTTCACTTTGGATTCCAAGTTATCCTTTACAGCGTCAGTAGCTTGTACAACATCGAGAGCCTCCTTGAGCTTCCCAGCATGTTCTATGACCTACACTTGCATGGCTTCATGATGCTTCTACCAAAGTCTTCGGTTCGCTTAGCAGTAGGGGTTGGATCTCTTCGTCCTTGCCACGATGGATAGCAACCAACTTTTCTTCCCAGGATGTAAGATCTTCTTCCTGGTTGTCAAGCTGAACCTTGCACTGAGTCAACTCGTTGTCGGTCTTCTCAGCCATCTTGGCGGCCTCAGCTTGTGCCATCTCAACTTGCCTTCTCCGAAATAAAGGAATTGTTGTCAGCAGCAAGCTGGGTCTCACGGTCTTTGATGTCCTGGACTTTCTCAGCATACCAAGATTGCGCGTCATTAACCCTCTGCATGAGATCTTGCTCTGCTTTTTCAATGTTGCGGCCATGATGCTACAGTGTGGCTTGCTCGGCTATTTGGTCGCATCACCCAGGAAGGCCCATGCATGTGGCCTGCCCGGCCGTGCAGCCTTTTGTAATACGAGTCAGGTAGTTGAAGCGCAGCACACGTGTCACCGGCGCTTACCTGGGTGGGCCCAATGAACAACCCCTAATCGGTCGGCACATGGCGAGATGCCCTCACCGGCTGTCATGCATGCAAACCAGCCTACAAACGGCATGCAGGGCTTGGCTCATGCAACCGAGCCAGCCCGACGCATGACGAGGCACGAACAATCGGGTTTGGCTAGGCTGTCACACACGCGAAAGCGCACGAAAGTTTCCCACGGGCTCCACCGAACCCGCCCAATTACGGTGACCCCGGGCATGCCCGGGCAACCCATCTGACTCAGAGCCTGGCTGGAGCAAGCGAACTAGCACAACGCAACTAGCACAACGCAAGACGAACGATCCTCACAAGTTGTCCCCACACGCATGGGAGCACGACAGCATGGACCTCCCCGCCCGTCTTGACCAGACCAGCCCGACACGGGGTAAGGACGCTGCATGTAGGCCCAACCAACCCATCTAGAGTGCAAGAAAGTGTGTGTTGCCTACCCCATGGGTGCGCATGACACCTCCCAATGATGATGGCCCCGGGTGATGGGCAGTCCACCCGTCATGGGCCCTCCAGTCAGGTTGCCCAGGTTCGAGCTATCCGGACAATTCGGATAGCTCGAAGGGCCTCCAAGAGGCCTCTGTGCCATGCCAACGCGGGATGGGCAGCTCGGATCACGCGCGTGGTCAATGCGATGGCCCCAAATAGATCCCACGCGCGAGCTAGCATCGCGACCGCAACCCACGGCCCGCCTAGCACGACCAGACGAGCCCATCGAGAGGCTAGCACACCGCTAGGAAGACCCATCCATGGCTTCACACACAAGAAAGCGTGTGGTGATTCCCTCGTGGGCATGCCCGATGCTGCCTAATTATGGTGGCCCCGAGCACGTTGGGTGGTCCACTCGTCATGGACCTGTCAGCTGGGTCGCCTAGGTCTGAGCCGTCCAGGCAGATCGGACAACTCATAGCGCCCCCGAGAGGTCCTATTACATGCCATCCCGCGGCGGACGGCCAAGAGGCGCTCTTGCCCCTTAAGGAGCCCGAGGCGGTTACTCCGGCATCCTTTATTAGTGTTATTCAGTAAAATAACCTAGGGTGGGTGGGCCACTACCCAATTGATACCTGCTTGATGTCCCCTCTAAAAAAGTTGATACCTGTTGGGTTCTCGGGGTCGACCTCTCCTTGTACAATTGGCTTTTTATTGACTATGTTGACCACCAGATGGGTTTCACATGCCGGCATTAAAGTAGGCGGCAACACTTGTTTTTTGTGTGCTTTTACTATTTATCTGGTGCCTAAACATTGCATTAGCACCGATCCAAAAGACGATAATGCCACGATGAGCACATCAAGGCGCGAGTGGGATGTATGCATCAACGCTGCCGGTAGGGATGTAAGTGTACACAGCCACGATGTTTGTGAACGTCGGGATTTTTGTAACCTTTATTAGCTTATTTTTCACCCTCACAAACATTGTGGATGCATCCACTTACATCACTAGTCCTCAGTCGTGGTGTGTCACAACTTTAATTTCTCCCTAAATTTTGGTTGTGAAAATAGAGCATGTGCATCCATGATTTCATTGCATATTTGGATTTTGAGATCAACATAACCAACATTTGAGTTCAAACACCACTTTGGATTCAAATGAAGGCCATGTAGATCTCACCCTAAAATTATTTTTACAAAATTGCATTAGGGCAGGAAAGCAATTTCCTAAGATTAATCATATGCCCTACTTTACTTGAGTGAACCATGTTTGAAAGTGGTTCACTTTGGGAAATTAAACTACAGGTAAAACCCTGGTGATCTAAAAACAAACAATGAATCAAACCCAAAATTAAAACAAAATTCTAATATGCCCATTATGAGGGAATTATTTTTGGTGAACAAAAATAGTCAAGAAATGTTCACCAAGTCACAAATAATCCCCAAGTATTTTAGGAAGTAATTCTCTTCTGGAGAAATTTTCAAATTTGAATTTAAAATCACAAAACACAGAGTAGAAAAGAAAACCAGAAAAGAAATAGAAAAAAGAAAAACGAAAAACAAAAAAAAACTAGCCAGTGGCTAGCCGGGGCGGCCTAGCTAGCCAGCCGGCCAGTTCGCGCACGCTCCCCCTCTCCCTCTCACTGACGCGCGGGGCCCACATGTCAGTTCACCCCTACCTCCCACAACCGCCACACCAAGGGAGCGCCCACGACGGAGCATGCACGCGCCCACCTTATCCCCTACTCGTGCACCCCGGCCGCCCCAAGCCTCACGGCCATGTCCCATAAATAGCCCCTGCCCCGCTTTATCAAACCCCTCTGCTCTCGCACGCCACCATCGACAGGCTTCTCCACCGTGAGCTCGCCATTGCCGCTTGGGACCGAAACCCTAGCTGCTCGATTCCGACCGCCGTAGCCACCGCCGGAGCCAGCCACCAGCACCACCCGAACGCCCACTCCACGGCGACCCTCATGGACATCTCCAACGACTCCGAGGCCCACTGCAGCCCCATGCTCATCGGAGCCCGAAGCTCAACTCCGCCACCGTCGACGCTCCGATCAGCATGGCCACCACCCCGTGGGGCGCGCACCCTGTCCACCGCATTCGCCGCACCCCCGCACGCCTGCCTGACCCTTTGGACCTCTCCGTTTGGCCCATGTTGGAGCACGTCGTTGACACACGAGGCAAGCTCAACTCTGGCAAGCTTTGCCCGATCGACTCCAACGACCCCAGCCCCGGTCAGCACCATCACTGACCTCCCCGAGCCACACCGCGTCCAGTCATGCCCTCGGAGCCGCCCAAGACCCAGCACAACACCGGCAACCACTACGCCTGAGCCTCTCACCGTTGTCCCTGACGTTTCTGGCGAGATTCCGACTAGGAATCTCCAGTGAGCCTCTAAACCTAACCTTGTTTAAATCATAGCCGTTGGATCTCGCATGGACGCACCAGATCAATCCACTTACACGACTAAAACATTTTTCTCTAGGCCCCGGCCATCCGTCATTTAACGTTAGCCGCGGACACCCTCTGGCCAATGGCAGCACGCCATGCGTCGCTCCTGTCCGCTGCGTAAGAAAACGGAGACAATAGAAATTAAATAGAAAATGCAATTTTACAAAAAAAGTCCCTGAAACTTAGAACCTTCATAAATAATTAACCAAAGGTCCAAATTGAGTGATTATTTTTGCAAATGAAACCTTAAGAAATGTAGTTTCAAAATCATTTAAAATAAAACAAATTTGAATTTCAAACAGAATCTTTCAAACATAAATTTGGTCATAACTTTTAAACTACGAATCCAAATGAGTTGAATCTTTTTGCAAATTGGTGCTAGTGAGTTGTAGATGAGATTTGTATAATTAATTTAAATTTAAAAATTAAATTAAATTAGTTTCTGAACAAAAACTTGTAGGAAAATGTTTCAAAGGTTTTTGAATTCTTAAAATGTTATAAAAATCATAAATAAAGTAGGAACAAATCAAAACAATATTAGGCCAGATTGTGACATGATAGGACATGCACAATTTATTCTAGAAAATAATTTGAACTCTCTTGAAACCAGTTTGGAATTAATTTAAAAGACCCAAACCCTTTTGAATTAAATACAAATACTAAATGAACTAAACCCAAATCATTTAGTCATGACATGTTGAATTATTTCACTATTAAAAAACAAAGTCCACTTTTCAAATTGAATTCAAAGTGTTGGACCTAGTTTAAATCAAATCAAATTGAATCTCATTTCTTAATTAAAATTTCAAATCAACTCAAAATTTAAACCTTAAGTTCAATTAGTTCAAACAAGGTCACCTTAATGCCAACACTACTTAAATGAAACATTGAGTCATAACCTAGTAGTGTTCAAATTCAAAACATTTTGGAAACAAAAAACTTACATAAATCAAGACCACAACCTAACACATGTGTTGTGTGATGTGTATTTGCATTCATGCAAGTTTTCCCTTTTCATGAATTGTTTGCTCATGATTGCTACATGTCATTGTTTGTTAATGTTAGATTATGAGGAGTGCAACCCCTATGACTGTGGGGAGTGCACCGGAGACAACAACAACTAAGGCAAGTTCCACTTGATCATATCACCTAGTATTTTCTTGCACTATTGTTTTGCCATGATAGGTGTGTGAGTTTAGGAGGCTAAGTTCTATACAACCCAGTAGTTGACAACTTAGGCTCCGTTTGATAGCAAAGTATTCTCACAATACTGCAGTTTTTTTGAATACTAAAGTCTTAATTACTGTGTGGTGTTTGGTTACCCATAAAAACTGTAGTATTAATACTAAGGTATTATCAAAACCATAGTATTTTCTCTGTATACAAAAATGAACTAGACCTCTTTTTTAAAAACTGAGCATGGGAAAGAAACGAGCGTCCTTATCTTCTTGTTTGCTTCAAGCCATCGCCGTCTCGTCGTCTTCGTCTCTGTAGATCTTCTTTGCCGGCCATGGACAAACCAAGAGACAACAAAGGAAAGAACAACAGTGAGTATGCTCATCTTAATCCCATTGTCCCCCTCTCATTCCTCTGCGTCAGCCTGAAGTTGAGCCGCATGCTGACCTTAGTCACCCACAATAGAAGCTAGCACGAGGGTGTGAATCCAGTTCACCATAGATGATTTAGCCACAATTGCGCTTCCGGGTGTAGAGGTAGCTAGCCATGGGTTACTTGCGTGGCTACGTACCTTGCCATAGACTATGTTCATGGACGAAGGGACATAGAACGGCGCTGGCACATACAAAAGCCGACGCTGGCCCCTGAGGCCATGTAACAATGTCATGGTGGATGGGCTGCTGGAAAGCAGCTGCACGGCGGGACAAGACGATGATGCACGAGAAGTCACTAGCACACAAGGGTTGTAGCAAGATGTGCGCATGGAATGCCATCTTGGTCGAATGCTTACAGTTCATCGTCAGCTTCCAATGCCCCTCGACGGTGAATTGGCCAAAGGCCAGGCTGTTCTAGTGCACGCACCGCAGTCGCGCAGCTTCGCCGCATGTTGCAGTTGTGCACCTCCAACAACGCCATATTGCGAAGCGTCATGTGGTACCTCCCCACGTAGCTCCACCATGATTCAACAACGATGTAGAAGAAGCCTAAGCCGTCTCGTTGTGCGTCATCATGTTGCGGAGGGTCCTCCATCTCCATGGTAAGCTACAAGCCATGTGATGGTCGTATAGTGCTGTTCAATTTGTTCATCCGGATGGTAAATATGCATGACCGATCGGTTGCATGCAACGTCAAAGCTAGCTAAAACCAGTTTTACATCGCTGCATATAGCACTAGCCAAACATGTCACTGTATTATCAAATACTCTAAAATAGTTTGGTATATCAAAACTATGGTATCTTACACCAACCGACTAAAATACTGCAATTTTTCAATACTCTATTTCTGACTTTACTTTGATACCAAACACAACCTTAGGTCTAAACTTACCCTTTCCTTGTAACAATCGAGTAGATGCTAGCCACTATAACATGGATTAGAAAACACTATTATTAATTCCACCATACGACTGCATGGTCGACTACTTAACTATTACTACTTAATTAATGAATCGATCTGGGTGGGCTGGCTTCGATTGGGTCATCGGAGTGTAGTCATNGGTGGGGAATGCCACCCAGTCACCAAAGATTGTACGAGTTCAAAAGTTGAGTAGCTTCCATGTGCCGTGAGACAACATGGGCTCTGTCGGTATCGAGTAGGTTGTAGGCATCGTCCTGCAGCAGATCAACAGATGTAGAAGTGTAGGTTGGACTGGGTCTGTCTTTTCAGAGAGGGCGACTACTCCCCAAAAGTATTGTCTTGATCTACCTAGCTACTTCACATATGGAGTTTAGTGGCAGAAGAGTGTGATCGGGAATCACGGGTAAAGTAGACAAACCTCTGCAGAGTGTAAAAACTGATCATGATTAGCCGTGTCCTCGGTTATGGACAACTTTGAGCAACTCATTCGAGAATTGTCAGATTGATCTCATTCACCTCTTCCATCTAAAAACAATGGGTTGAACCAATGGGGAGTATCAGAGCCAATCCCAGAGGTCTGGGGTGTACCAGGGTCGATGGAGAGGTTTGGGATGACTCGGGGTGTACCGGGAAGTCCACGTGCTGAAACTGCATCGGGGTTATGACCGGGTTTTACCGGAATGCCTCTAGACTACTGTCGGGGTGTACCGGAGTGTCATACTTCTATTAGAGTAGACCACCTTATAAAATGTAGGACAAAACTGTTTTATGCAAAGAGCCTTGAACTCCACAAGCCAAAGAGCATGTAGGTGAACATGAATTCCAATAACTGTGGACTTGCCAATACATGAAATGTGTTCACCCTAGTGGTTGCAACGTATGATGTTGCATATGACTATTACGAGGAGTGACTTGCATAGGGTTTCGTGTCATCTACTCGACATGCTTCCCCATGGTGTTGATGGAGCCTATCAAGACTATTATCGTGGCCTTGCTTTCTTTTCCGCTTTTATGAGAACTATGTTTGCTTTGTAAGACTATGTAATTTGACTAGCGACCGGCTAGAGTATGTAAGACTATTTGTTTCCTGGATCATGCGATTAATGGATGACGCATTTGCGTAGGATACAACATCGTTACCGTGTATGACGACAATTCAATCCAGGGGTTGGCATAGAACACACGGAGACCGTTTACCTGAAAAGGTAGGTCGTGACATGGTGGGAGCATGCGGTCCGGCCGACACTGGTTTGGTAGGTTGTAGGAAGAAGAAGACGGGAGGCTGAAAAAGTGCACCATCCGTTGGATTTGAATCCACCCGCTTTCTAGAATGGACTTCCATGAAAGAAAGAAAAAGTTGGATCCCCTTGACAGTTGATTCATTCAGATGAAAAAAGTCAATTTCGTTCCAAATTTGTCACACTCTGACTACATTCGTAGAACTCATAAATAAAAAACCTATACAAATAAGCCTCCTAATTTGGTAGGTGAATCTAAAACAGAAACTATACTAATAGCCACAGGCACAACCTCTCCCATGGCCAGCACCACCGCCACGGCCACGACCTCCGCCATGGCCAGCGCCACCACCCATGACCATCATTGATGCCACAATCGCAGCCAACGCCACCATCACGACCACCACCACCACCGCTGCCACCACCTTGGTAGAATGTGACAAAGTTGGAGTGAATGGCGTGAAAATATGCATCGGTGGCGGCACACGCGATTGCGAGGCCCCAATCTGCTCCGCCTTCGCGTCCATCTACGCAGCCAGGTCCATCTTCGCCCACCACAAGGGGTCTAAAGGATCCGCGCGCTGCTCCTCCTCCTCGTATCCAAAATTGAAGAAGAGATGGTGCTCGTCCGGGTCCGTCATTGATGAGGGAGTGCTGGTGGATTGGAGATGGGAATGGGAGGTGCTGGAGAGAAGATTGGGGTGACCAGACCCCTGGGTCCTCCTGGTGATGAAACTTGTCGGCTTTTTATTTGATTTGATTCCGCTCCGACAAAATACTCCTTTGGTAATATACAAAAACACAAGAAAACAAGTGGCCTTGGCATTGGATTATTTGGTTAATCCAATAAAAATGATACAAAAAGGTGCCTAAAGTATGTGTAAAATTGTAAATATATCAATAATTTTACCAGAAAAATTATCAATATGTTTGAGACTTATCACTTTCTGGCTCTTCAACAAATATAAAGTGAATAATGAAGAGTTTAATGTGTTTCTACTTTGTCCTTACTCTAACAGATATAAGTGATGCACATAGAATAATATAAAATAAGTAGCCATGCAATTTTATCTCAATCTTCAATTATTAATAAATATAAAAAATGAAAACTGCAAGAACCAGACATGTTATGGGAATAAATAAAAACATAGGTCCAACCGAGACATACTGATAGTTGTTGAGGAAGATAGAGAATTTCAAGGCATCCCCAAGTTTGGAGCTTGTGATCTCTTTGAAGTTTAAGTGCGGGTGCCTTGGGCATCCCCAATCTTGAATCGCTTGATTGTCTCCAATTTTATCTCATATCAATGTATTTATTGAGTCTTAAAACTCTGCTCAAGTGAAACTAAATAAAACCATGAGTCAGGTTAGTTCGTAGAATAATTAATATAAGACTAGCCTTGTTGTGGAAAAAAAGCATGGACATATAAATTATCATTGGCTATAGTATATCTAGCAGTTTTAAAAAAGCAAACATACACAACTAGAAGCAAGTTACACAAGAATCTATCAAAACCTAGAAGCATATAAAGACATAATTAATAAGTGGACTTCTCTAACTCAAAAAATCTAACATGTTAACAAGTACTACCTCCGTTCACAAATGTAAGACATTTTTGCAATTCAAATTGAACGACAAAAACATCTTACATTTAAGAACAGAGGGTGTGATATAATACCTATAATTGCATATCTTGTTAAATTCATGATTTTATCATGTACTAGTGACGTTTAACAAATCTAATAGTAGCAGCAAAACTGAAGATTCACCACAACACCGCACCCACAATTACTTGTAAACAGGTAATGATAAAGGCGACGCTTGGGGCTTTATTAAAGTAAAGCATAACAAACTTTGTTACTACAGAAACATAACAACTAGACACACACAAAAAAAGGATAGCTATGGGGTGCCTCCCCCAAGCGCTTTTGTTTAATGTCGTTTAGCTAGTCATAATTATCTAGGATAGTTTTCAATTTTTCCCATCACTACTATCCTGCAAGCAATTATTTGCTCTCATTAACTTTAGTAAATCTCCTTTTATACTTTGGGAGAAATATTCTAGCACTCTCATGGCATTAATAGGCACTTCTAGGTTTTGATCATTCAACGAGATTGATTCTTGGGTAATCATCTTCAACTCCTCTTTATTTGGTGAGTGTGTCTTAAAGATTCCCAATTCGGAACCTTGGGTACATATACCCCGCACGTTTCTGCGGGAATTGATTGCAATATATTTCAGTGGTTTGATTTTATAAAGCATGCATAGTTGAATTAGTAATATATGAGCATAAATTAAAATAAATATTTTATATAGTATTTTAGTATTCTAGTAGCAAATATTATGAATATAAGTGGCATAATATAATGGGGAAAAATCCATGCATGTTGAGTGAACCTTTGATGAGATGTCATGTGTGGTGAGGTGGGATGTGTGCATGGGATCAAATATAAATGAAAAAACATTTCTCATGCATGTTGTGGTGGTCCTTTGATGAGGTGGCATGTGTGCATATTAAGATAATAGAGGTAGCGAGGATGAACTATTAAGGTATCTAGGATATGTGAGGCATTTTTGTCCTAGAAGATTCTCGCACTTTTTTGTGGAAAAAAATGTTGTCATGGTGTTTCTATCACATCCTCCAATTTATCAATCATTTTTTTACACGGGTCCTCCTCACCATGTTAGGTGATTATCTTATTCTCTGATTTCTCTATTTTTATTCATAGCAACACCAACTGTAGGTCCCAATCTATCAATACCATCGTGCAATGTTTAATCATACTCTTTGAGTTTTTCAATACTAGCT
This sequence comes from Hordeum pubiflorum, assembly GCA_000582825.1. NCBI lineage: Eukaryota > Viridiplantae > Streptophyta > Magnoliopsida > Poales > Poaceae > Hordeum > Hordeum pubiflorum. Next base: position 5,607 of record CBMN010751110.1, on the reverse strand, counting down.
CCTCCATTCTTTTCATTATGTGATCAAGAGTATTCCTTCATTGTCTTTCTCTATAGGTGGATACCCACTATACTTTCTATAGCATTGAAAGCATCCAAAGTATTGCTACTCATAAAGTTGCCTCTAGCTACAATGTCTAGCACATATACAAACCAAAAAATCATGCCAATATAAAAAATCTTTGAGGAGCATAGTCGTAGAACATTTTCAAATATATCTATCATGCAAATCTTGAATCCTTACGGCTCCGCGGCTCTAGGCCCAGAGTGTCAGGCCTCGAATCTGCGCAACTTACTGAATGCCCATGCTCACCATGCGAGTAGGAGAAGGCGTCTCTTCTCGTAGGGTTTGAGGCAATGTCCTGGGCCTTGTGGACGACGCGTAATAAGATGGTTACCGCGAAGATCTTCATGTGTCATGCTTCTGGCTCTGTCTTTAAATTGTTGAATTTTATGCAGTGGTTGCACCCGCTCTGTATGCGGTGGGGCAAGGGCCGAAGAGTTTGCATGTTGGATGATCTTCAAATGGTCGGCCATCAGCTTTCTGTGCCCCCCTAGCAGTTGACACATCACCCCAGAGGCATCTTGTATCGATTTGTTTTTTGAGCTCCAACCCATAGAACAAATGTTCTACAGTATTTTTTTCATTAATAAAATTATAAGCTAAGTTACAAAGGTAAAAGAGAAAGAAGAAAGAAAAGAAAAACTAGGGAAATCAAAAGATAGAGCTATCCAATTCCAACTTTTGGGAATAGGGGCATTAAATCAGAAATTATTCTCTATCCACTGAGAGAAAGCCTGAGCATGTTTATTCTGAATCTCATCAATTTAATGTCTTTCTTAATGTAAAACCTCCAAGATTGAATTGATTGTTGTTGTTCTTTGAAAAAAATTCCATTCCGTTGAATCCAAATATTCCAGCATGCTAGTATAACAATTTCTGCAGCAAATGGTTTGGGCAGCATGTCCATAGCGAATATGGTTTCCTCGTAGACAGAAGTACCTCTCTTATTGCCTGGGAGAAAGTTGTTCCAACATTCTGTTGCAAAATTACAGTCAAAGAGAAGATGCAATAGCGTTTCTTCAGCTTGCTGATGATAGTTAGGACAATGGGGGTCATCTAGATGCATCCCTTTTCTTGCAAGCAGTGCTATTGTGTTAACTCTGCACTGGGCCACTAGCCAAAAGAAAATTGTGTGCCTTTATCTACTAGAGTTGGTCCAAATGAGTTTAAATATTGGATGTCCTTCCTTTCCTCCCACCAACTGCTTGTACATTTGCATAGGTGAGAAGTTTCTTCCAGAACCCTTACAGGACCAGAGATCATTTGCATTTGGGACCAAATGTGGCATGTTGCCTGTTAGCATGTTGAGTTATTCAAAAGCTTCCACAGATAGTGGCAAATGAAAATGCTCTGTTACATCCTGAGTAGCAAAGTACTCATGTACTGAAATATTGTCATTGATAGCGTAAGAGTGCAGTTCTGGGATTTTTTTGCTACAGTGGCTGCTCTTCCCAAGTATCTTTCCAAAGAAGGATTGTCTTCCCAGAATTTTCTTTGCAGGTAGAGTGCTCTTTAAATTCATTCCACAGTGAAAGATGTGCTTTCCACCAAAATGATCCTTCTGATAATATTTTTCCCAAACCAGCTTTATCCATGGGAGTTCTGCTTTGTTGAGGAATTTTGAGATGTTTTTCATGAGTAGAGACTTATTGTGAATTGAAATATCTAGTATTCCCAATCCTCCTTGTTCTTTTGGCTTGAAAACTTTAGACCAGGCTATCAAAGCAGATCCTCTGTCCTCGATTCCAAATTTTCTCCATGGAAAATTTCTGAGGTATTTGTTGAGTTGTTCAATTACTCCTGCTGGCAGTGCCAAAGTACACATGATGAAAATTGGCAGGGTAGAGAAGACTGATTTACTAAGCAGAATCCTTCCATCATATGAAAGTAGTGTGGATCAACCAGTTAATCTTCTTTCAACTCTCTGCATAATGGAAGTGAAGTCCTCTATTTTCAGTCTGCTAGTTCTCATTGGCAGTACCAAGTAAGTGAAAGGAAAAGAGCCTTGTTTGCACCCAAAGGTGGTGAGCAAAGGCTGGATGTGATCTTCATGCACATTAATTGGCACCATCATTGATTTTCCATAGTTAACCTTGAGCCCAGTAAAAGCAGTGTAGTGCATGAGAAGCTTTTTGACTTGAGCTAGCTGAGTTGGGCATGCAAGTAGTACCATAATTGTATCATCTGCATACTGGATAACAGGAAATTGTGGGCATGCTTGGCTATGAACTGGCACTTTGATAATATCATTGAGCATTGCTTCATTTAAGATTGATTGAAGGAGGTCTGCTCCCAGCACAAAAAGCAATGGGGAGAGGGGATCTCCATGTCTAACCCCTCTCTTGCAGTAGAAAATTTTCCCAGGTGCTCCATTGAGTAGGACAGATGAGGTGCTAGATGAGAAACTCATGTCCATCCAATGGATCCATTTCTTTCCAAATCCTCTGGCTTCCGTAATAGAAATCATAGCTTTATGTTCAATTGTATCAATAGCTTTTTGAAAATCCAGTTTAAGCACTACTGTTGGTTGTTTTGACTGATGGCACGAATGTAAGTATTCAAATGCCCAACCAAGACAGTCATGAATTGTTCTTGTTTTTATAAAACCATACTGGTTGGCATGGACCATTTTAAGCATAGTGCCATGTAGCCTATTTGCCAGAAGTTTGGTGATAATTTTGATAGTGTAGTTGAGCAGGGATATAGGCCTGAAATCATTTGATCCAGTGGGGTTATCCTTTTGGGAAATGAGTGTGATATAGGGAGCATTAATGCTCTAGAGGGAAAGATTTCCTTCATGGAAGTCTGCAATTAATTTATAGAAATCCTCTGCAATTATATTCCATCAAGCTTTAATAAAATCTCCATTAAAACCATCAGGCCCTGGTGCTTTGTAACAAGGTAATTGCTTGACAACCTCATCAATTTCTTTCTTTGTGAATGGTATTTCAAGTTCTTTTAATCCATCTAATCTTTGTATTAAAGATAGTATATTTAATGGGTCTGAAGTTAATGTTGATTGCCCAAGCCTATCTTTGAAAGCATTCCATAAGATAGCAGTTTTTGCACAATGTTCAGAATGCTCATGCCCTTGATCATCTTTCAGAGTGTGAATGAAATTGTGTCTGAATTTAGTGGATGCCTTAGCTTGGAAAAATTTGGAATTCTCATATCCAAATTTCACCCATCTGATTGTTGCCCTTTGTCTCCAATATATTCTCTGATAGGATAAAATTTTAAGCAAATGTTCTTTAAGCATGTTTCTGGCATTCCATTCCATTAAGGTGAGTTCTCCGTATTCCTAAAAATATCCCACATCATGATCACTGCATTTATTGCTTGAATAATTCCTGCCAGATTTGAGATACTTTTGCTCCATATCTTCCGTCCTTTTCTTAATCTTTTAAACTTTGCGGTTATCATCTTTACACTATCTGTTTCCTGCAATGGCTGACTCTAGATAATGGATACTGTCTGTTTGAAATTTATTTGCTCTAACCAAAAGTTTTCAAATTTGAACAAAGGAGATTTTGGAATGTGTGTGCCAATAACAATGACACAGGGTACGTGATCTGACACAGGTTTAGACAAATGAGTGACTAGAGTGTTTGAGTAGGTAATGGACCAATTTTCTCAGGTGAACACCTAATCAATCTTTTCAAGAAGTGGAGCTTGCTGCATGTTACTCCAGGTGAAGCTTCTGCCTTTCATAGGGATTTCAACCAAAGCCAGAGGGTTGATTGCTTCGTTGAACTGCATCATTTGATTAATATCTCCAAAGTCTGTATTTCTATTGGAGGGGTATCTGATGTAATTGTAGTCCCCCGCAATTATCCAATTGTTTTCTACTGGCATTTGAATATTTTTGAACCAGTTGAGGAATTCTGTTTTACTTGCAGCATCACATGGCACATATATGTTTGTTAAAATCCATGTTTCACTTGTGTGCACCGATGTGAATCTGATGGAGACAGAGAATTCATTTTTAAAGAGACATTCTCCATGAAAAAGGTTGTCATTCCAGGCTATAAGTAATCCACCAGATGCCCCAACAGAGGGAGAGAAGTTAAACTTATTAATTCTTCCGGGGCAGAAAATTTTAATATAAGCACTATCAAAATTTTCTCCTTTTGTTTCTTGTAGGCAAATAATTGCATAGCCAGATTCTTCTATTTTGTTGGAAAGAGCCAACCACTTATTGCTGGAGTTTATACCTCTCACATTCTAGTTAAGAATTTTCCATGATCTATTCATTCAGAGCAAAATGCAGTCAAACTTCTTGGAATGTCATCGTGCTTCAAAACACACTAGAAGCAAATTAAGATGCTTGCAGTCCACTTGTTGGCAGACAACCAACATAGCAAAATGTTTCAAATATGTAGGTAGAGCAATAATACATTGTCCACAGGCCCACTAACACTATTATAAAAGGGGTAAAAGTTCTCTGTAACACTTCTACTTCTTTGTCCAAAGGACTTCTTTACAAGGAGCTGAGTTCTTTTTAGTTCTTCCAGGCTGGCTGCTTCTCTCCTTTTTTGACTTTCTTCTTGAGGAGAAGTTCTTCAGTGCATGCGCTTGGGGTAGACCTTGCAATAAGATGAGTTTAAATTCTTAATCACTTTATTGTTGCAAACAGGAGGTTTAGCAGTACAAGCCATGCAGTTATTATCATGACAAGTCTTTTTCTTAAATCCTTTGTTAAGATGCAATAGCCTTTCACTTCTTCTTACCTCAGATTCCATCACTGGAGCTCTTTCTTTCCTTTTTCCCCTTGTGTTGGGTGGATCTTGAGAAGTCAACAGTCTTCTCTGCTGCCTCTTCATTGTTAGGAGTGGAGAAGGAGCTCCTAACTTCTTCAGGGGCAACCTGAGAGCAACAAGGTGCTAGATTAACAGGACATGTAGCAGGGATAAAGAAGTCCAAATATTCAGTACATCTAGAGCCTTCAAGAATCACATTCCACATAGGGGAAGCAAGAAACATCTTGGTCCATTCAAATTTGTCAGGTGGTAATAGCGTGGAGCAAATGAAGTTAACCCAATCAGTTGGTACCTGTACAACAATTTGTCCTTGAGTAACTTTTGCAAAGTGCTGCTTCCATGTTGTCAGACTTTCAGTTACCATGTGGCGATCACTTCCTGATGAGACTGTCTTGAAGGAAGATTAAATTTGCCTTTGTCAGGGAAGCCTGGAGGTACTGTACTGCTTGAGGAATTGAGTTCTTGAGAGGAATTGTTAGTTGGAGCAGGGACTTGAGGTAAAGAACTGTCTTCAGAGTAATCAAAGATCTCAATTTCTTCATCAACTGATTCACTGCAATCATCCCCTTGCTCATGGGAGATGTTAATGTGGGTGAGATCTGCTAATTGGATTACTAGGTCATCTCCAGCTGCAAGAATTAAAGAGAAGAAATCATTGTTATACTCATCTGGTCTGATGGCAGGAGCAAGGTCCTGTCCATTATTCCCTACTATCACACAATTATTATGCTCTTTCTCTCTAAATATGCAAGGTACATCACAAAGAGGGAAATATCTGGAAACT
>CBMN010751104.1:0-11583 GCA_000582825.1 Hordeum pubiflorum | reverse complement strand
TGGAGACGTATCAGTACCCTACCCGGGCACCAGGGGAAACCTTAGGCTGGCTCGCTGGCCAGGCAGCAGCGCCGTCGCGTCTTCCTTGGAGGTGTTGCCGGGGTGCCAAGGAGGCTGCCGGAATTGTTGTTGGAGGTGGTGGGAGGATTTAGGCATTGTGTCGTTGGTGATGGTGGCTACTGTTGGCATGGGTTCTTGGGGCGCAATGTACGCCGCCACCGGCTTCCCTTGGACGACACCTTCTTCGGATCCAGCTGGTTCCCGTTGTTCACTCGTCGACTCCCAGGCGTGAAGGGTGAAGAGTGCGTTGATCTAGCCGGTGGTGTAGTTGGGGTTGTGCTTCTAGGTTTTCTAGTGTTGGTCAAGACGCGGCCCTTGATCTGTGAGTCTTGCCTCCTCGTCGTTGTGGCTTGAGGCTCGACTAGACGAGTTGTGTCGTTATAGCCATGATGTGTGTTTTGTGTGTCGAAAGACGTTGTATCAACCGCTTTGGCTCTTCTTCCATGTTATTAATGCCTTGATTTTTTTATTGTTTAAACACCTTTCCTTTTTTTTTAGAAATCTAAACACCTTTCCTAAACAACTTGTATGGCTCAAAAAAAAACTTGTATTGTACGAGCCCTCATGAGGCCCGCGGGCCCCAACCGCTGGTTCTCGAGCAAACCCCCAACGACTGGAGCCGGCACCGAACTGTGGATTGACTCCCCCCTCAAAAAAAAAAAAACTGCGGATTGACTCCAGCCCCGCTCGGATCCTTCCGGGTAAGGAAGCGGACAAGTAGGCCCGCGGGGGACACGCGGCGCGCGCACAGACGGACCGACCTCGCGTGAGATCGGCCTGCCGATCAGAAACATCAGGCCTAGAATCCCGAGCTCCCGGCCGTTTCAGATCCTGATTCAACGAGCTTCCCCAACGACCACCACGCCCCTCGATCCATCCGGACCCTGCCGCCACTCTCCTCGATCCCCGTCCAAGTCCAGATCCGACGGCCACGGAGCCCCGGCCCCCGCAGCGAAGCCCTCCCATAAATTCCGCCGCCCGAGAGGGAGGCAAGCTGGGAAGCAGTTGTCGAAACTCGAGACTCCAGCGAATTCGGCTCGGGAGGAGATGGATCCCGTGGAGGCGGAGGAGCAGCAGACGGAGCCGCCGGACGACGAGGCCTACGCCGAGGCCGATCCCACCGGCCGCTTCATCCGGGTACGTGCGCGCGCCGTCCTCTTCGAGTTCCTCCCCCCTGCGTGCTGCCGTTTTTACTTTCTTGGTAATAATTCTGTTCTTCAGATTTAGATGCATCTAATCCGTGTTTTCTTGCTTGGTCGGTTGCTGCGCGTGCAGTACGATGAGATCTTGGGATCGGGTGCCGTCAAAACAGTGTATGCATCCTTCGATCGCTCGTCTCGTCTGCTGTTTTTTCTTTCCCGTCATCTAGATCCCGATTTCGCGCTCGATTTGGGTGGCCAGATTCGACCATCTATGAATAATCACGATATTTAACAATGTCTCGGCACCATGATATAAACTGACCAAATTCCTGCTTTTTATTTTGGTAAACCTCGGCAAATTCATGGCAAACATAGTAGTACACTTTAATCTCGCCAATCTGTTGCGCATTGCCGCATTACCTACCCAATGTGCCTGCCGTACTCCAGATTCCAACCTATATATAGCCTAAGCAACTCCAGTTTTACTTTCTTCTTTAGAAGTGTACATATTTCGGTACTGTTTTCTGGTTGGAATTTATCCCTGGCCGTACAAGACTGATCATTGTTCATCATGTGTTCCTTAATGGCTATTCTGGCAATAGCTACAAGGCCTTCGATAAGCTGGAGGGCGATGAGGTTGCATGGTGCCAAACACGGATTGATGATTCTGTCATGGGTTCCTCAGAGAAGATGGCACAACTGAATACGGAGATCCGGCTGTTGAAGACGCTGAGGCACAAGAACATTCAGAAGTTGTTTGCCTCATGGATTGATGAGGACAAGAAGACAGTTAACATCATCACAGAGCTCTGCACATCCGGCAGTTTGAGGCAGTATGTACCTTTTCTTTAGCTCCACCAGTCGGTCTCGTTCGTAATACTTTGCCTGATTCTGTTATGGACTACCCTTTCTGTTTATAAGTTGATGTACTTTATTGAATTGGTGTAATATTTACAATGCTGGAGTCTGCTATTTTGTCAAGAAAGTTTGATTGGGATTGCTCGCACCACTTGAATGCATCTAGAAATTTAACCACACATAGAGTTCACTCTTATCGCCCTTTCATTCAGTACATTCTGATCACTGAAATTTGGAATGATAACCAGGTTCCGAAAGAAGCACAATAAAGTCGGTATGAAGGCTATGAGAGGATGGGCAGTACAGATATTGACAGGGCTGGAATATCTTCACAGTCAGGAGCCAGCCATTATTCATAGGGACTTAAAGTGTGACAACATATTCATAAACGGTCATGATGGACAAGTGAAGATTGGCGACTTTGGTCTGGCGACATTTTTGCATCAACGGAAAACAAGAAGTATCAAAGGTGTGTGACATTGTGTTTTTCTAACAGCTACAGATGTGTGAAATATATACATATTCTGTTTACTGTAGATGTATACTCTCAAGGATATGACACACTCACCGCTTACTTTGCTTTAGAAATAACCTTTTTTAAGAAGGCTTGTACTAACAAGAGTTGTGTCATCAAAAATTCAAAATGCAGGCACATTAGAGTTTATGGCACCAGAACTCTTCACTGGGAATTACAACGAGTTGGTGGATATATATTCATTTGGGATGTGCATGCTTGAAATGGTGACATGTGAATATCCTTACAGTGAATGCCAAGGCAAGCCATGGATATACAAGAAAATTTCTCAAGTAAGTGCTTTGGGGTCCACAGAAGTACCCATCTCCTTTGAAGGTTATGTATCTATCAACAGCAACTGATTTTGGTCCAATGTTTTTTTATAGGGTATAAAGCCAGATGTTCTTTCCAAGGTTGAAGATGCAGAAGTAAGAGGTTTCATAGAAATCTGTTTGGCTCCAGTAGCTGAAAGACTTTGTGCAAGTGAGCTCTTGAAGAACTGTTTCCTCCAGAAAGACAAGCCTATCCCGGCGCCTCCTATTTCAGTCTCTCTGGTCTCGAGTGTGACTGGAGACGGGCAGCAGTCTGCCAGTTTGATGCTATGGAAGGGCGAATTCTTACTGAAAGGCGATATGCATGTCACCGACCATATTAATTTATCGCTAAGATTTCCTGATCCGAGCGGTAAGTAGAGAGCACTTGAGAAACTTCTTTCATCAAACTCAATACTTCAGTCCATACTGACACATCAAATTGTTTCAGGTTGTTTTAAGAATGCCGAGTTCCCGTTCGATGTGGACCAAGATACCAGCCTTTCTGTGGCTTTGGAAATGGTCGACGCTTTTGGATTGCCGCAAGGGAACATGCAGATCATAGCGCAGCTGATTGAGGTGTTCTTGCTCATCCTGATCCCTGAATGGGTGCCCTGCGTTGCCATCGGGCGGGTGGTTGTGGTTCCTGAGAGTGCACACAGCTGCATCGCCAAAAGAATCATGAACTGCAGGCAGCTCAGATTGGCCGTCCTAGGATAGTTCTGCTTTCCCCAAGCTAGTGTACCTTCAGGTTTTTTTTTCTTTTTTTGTTTAGTCAGATGAATTTGGCCATGCTTCAGCCTCTGGTGTGGCTCATATTACAGCGCCCACTCGATGTGCCTCTGGTGTGGCACGCATTTTTCGTTGATGATGATGAAAGTTAGTGCAGATCTATTAGATTCATTGATTGAGAGTAAATCAGTTGCAAGTAGTTCAATGAGTCCCTTTTATTTCTTTGCAAATTGTTGTGTTCAGCCCAATTTTGAATGCTAAATTTTCCTGGTTACCAGTTGAAATTCATGAATTTGAAGCAGACCCATCAGCCCTTGGATCTTTTAAGTCTGCATTGCACGCTTAGTCTCTGGTGGTATTCTTATCACTCATTCTGTCGCGATATCTCTCTCATAAGTTTAAATCGACATCACTAACATCTCTTCAAATAGAGAACCCCAAACGAAGAAGTTTATCTCCATCAACATAGAATAGAATCAAATAGAACCATCTATACAAAAGGAGCTCAAACATTCCATCACCCAGAGAACCTAACATCAAATGTGATAGCTCCGTAGAAAGAAAAAAAACTGACTCATGCTCTCTTCACAGATATAAGATGCTCCAAGTTTTTTTTTCTTTTTGAATCAAATGTATATAGACACGTTTTTTTTGTGTTTGTTCACTCTATATACGATGATTACTTATGCTGTTAATGCTTTTTTTTTATGATACTGCAACATTCAATTCTCCCTGGCTGAAATAGGTTACATATACACCCAAACCGACAACAACAGGTGGACCTCCTTGCTACCATACCAAACCGAGCATAGATAGATAGATGAGCATCCCTCTATAAATACAATCACAAAGACCAGAGCAGATCTCCCTGCCGCTTTTGTGGATAGCAAGTATCCATATACACATTCCGCATATTAGCTTAACTGAGTTGGACGAGCGATGCTGGCGTCATGAGATTTCGCTCCGATGGAGCAATTGCTCGCCTATGCTCAATCGCCCATTTGTAGATATCTGGGCAGTGAATAGCGACGATTCTCCAAAACAGGTACATAGCCACCGACAAAATACCACATCAGGCGCCAATTGGAATTTGTCTGTGCTATAGACTGGAGTGTAGCCTCAAAGGGAATCCATTCTCAAAAGCATGGCCAAGTACTTCCTCAATGCGCTTCACAAGCAGAATCTATCAGCAGCAAATTAAATACAGGTCAGTGACAAAAAATTTGACAGAGAAATTACATCTAGAGGAGAGAAACAATCACAACATAATATCAAGCGGCTTGCTATTCGGGATACTTTAGCTCAACATGATTCCCAAAACTTCTAGAGCTATTTATGAGTCTTTTTTGATGAATAATTTGTGTAGCATAGTAGCTGAGAGCATACACCCTCAACAAATCGAGCTGCATAAAGTAGCAAGACCAGCAAATCTAAGCAACTAACAATTAGCAATGACATACCTCGATGCCAGCGAGGATCGGCGCTGGAATCTCAGCCAAGTCCTTCAAGTTTCTTTCTGGTAATATTACTCTCTTGATGCCATATCGATGTGCAGCAAGCACCTGAATACAGAGAAACTTTGAAGTAAAGTAGTACAAGAGCACAACAAGGAAAATGGTTCGACCTGAGCCAGAAACATAGAAAAAATATCAAGAACATAATATAGTACCTTATCCTTCACACCACCAACTGGCAACACTAGGCCCCTAAGAGTCATCTCTCCGGTCATTGCAGTGTCTGCTCTGACTTTTCGGTTACTAAACAATGACACCAGTGATGTTACCAATGTCACTCCTGCAGAAGGACCATCCTTCGGCACAGCACCAGCAGGAAAATGTATGTGAATATCACGGCTCTCCAATATGTTAATATCAGAAGTAGGTGACAGATTGAGGTCGGCGGATCTTGCTCTCACCTGTAAAAATCAATGATATAAAAGTTAAAAGCAACATAATATTACTCAACTCGATGTGCCAACAGACATAAACAAGAAAAATATGACACCATGTACAGGAGGTGAGAAGAAGATGCGTACCCATGTCAGAGCTAACTGTGCTGACTCCTTAATTACATCGCCAAGTTGTCCTGTCAGATGCAAGTCACCTTTACCCGCCATGGCTGTAGCCTCTACAAATTGAACTTCCCCACCAAAAGAAGTCCAGACAAGCCCAACTGACACTCCTGGGGATGACACCCGATCCGCAGCTTCTCTGTCATCAAATCTAGGAGGCTGTAGCACAATGCAATGCACCATTGTAAGATACAATGACACAAACATAAGACAGCGTAGCTTATGATGAAGTTAAAACCGAAATTATGATGCATACCCCAAGCACTTTTTCTAGCATAGCCTCGTCAACAATCATGGGTGATGAATTTTCATATGTATTTGATATGTCCTGGCCCATAGGAATAACTTCCATTTCAACTTCACCAGCATCAGTGAGCCTCGAGTCAAGTAGAGTTGTAGTTATTGGCTGCATTTCCTTGCCAAGTCTAAGTGTGCTATCTAGCTCTGCAACCTTCACAGCAGCTGCACGAGCCAATGCAGCTAAGTTTCTTTCAAGATTACGCACACCGGCTTCCCGTGTGTATCTCTCGATGATAAGTTTGACTACAGCCTGTGACAGATGAATGGAACAAAGTAATGGATTAATCACGAGTTCTAATTAATACTCAAATAAAAGAAAAGATGACAAATAAATGATAAGGATTAAAAGCAGACCACTATAACTTCTAAGAACTGTTGTAAGCCAATGAATCCAATGCTATCCGGTGTAGCACAAGCAGTTGAGGGAATTAAAGGGTAGATAGACGATAGACTAGAATGAGAGAAGATCCCGGTAAGAGAACTAGTTCATTGGTCTGGCTTGATCAATGACAGATGCATGATATCCCTTCTACAGAGAAGATGACCCTGCGAACAGTTTCTTTCTCTAAAGGAACTTATACAATGAAATTCAGCTCTACTACATGGAGTATACCAACGAGTAAGCACAACTAACAAGTAAGCTAATTACTCATATCTTCACTTGTCAATAAACTCTGCCCCAGTGGCACCCCTATAAGCTGTGCATGTGCTACGGTAACAAGCATCAGAAGTAGTTTTAAAATTACATTTTTTCTATCTAAGGAGCCAAATATCCTACTGGTATAGCATATTCTCGTTGTTAGAAAAAAAAGATACTCCCCCCCAATCCATATTAATTAACGCTGCTTTAGTACAACTTTGTATACTAAAGTTGCACTAAAGGAGCGTCAATTAATATGGATCGAAGGGAGTAGCACAAACCAATTTCATACACTCTAGTTCCGTTGGTGCATTTATTACCACAATAGAATAGCGCATCTCTGGAGCATAAGTACACTGACCTTGCCATTATTGAACTGAATTAAATGTGCTTATTTTTTCCATTTAAAAACTTTGTTTTGTTTGCCAAGGAGGAAAACACTGTTCACTAGCCTAAATATCTTTAGAGAGAACTGAACAGTAACGTAGCAAATGCATTCAACAGGATCATTTCTTTTTACTCTTACTAATGGATATTTGTGAGCAATTCGGACCTCTCTCGTCATGGGATACAAATAAAATAGTTAACAGAAAATAAATGCAGCAGAACACAGTCCTTGTGCCATACCTCAGGAATCTGAAGATATGCGGAGCTCAAGCCATGCTGTTCCAATACCCTTGGTAGGAGATGTTTCATGGCTATTTTCAGCTTTTCTTCAGGCGTGTAGCCTGGTAGTTCAATGACTTCCATCCTATCTAACAGAGCAGGGGGGATAGGTTGCATCCTGTTGGCAGTTGCAACAAATACAACCTTTGACAGGTCAAACGGAACATTCAAATAGCTGGTAAAAATGTGTTAAGGAATTTTAAAATATATAAAATAAAGATATTAGATCAGATAGCATAGTCCATTTTCCAACGTATTGTATGATGTGCATCAGAGTTGTAAAGCAACCCCAAAAAACATAGCCTCTTAGAAAGAGTAGGGGAATAACAGAGGTTGCAATACTCATAGTGATGGCGGTAAAAGGTACCCAGAAGTGATAACACTGAATAACCAATATGTGCCTAATCCCAATAAACATCTTTTAGAAAAGGGCTGATTCTCTTTCACTAAGAAACTAACCAGCTAATCATAAGATGCACTAGTTACACAAATAAAATGAAAGGATACTGGTCATTGAATGTTTTATTCTGCTCAGGGTCAAGTACTTCTAGGAGTGCTGATGCTGGATCCCCACGTACATCAGAACCAGTCTTGTCAATTTCATCAAGGAGCATCACTGGGTTGCTGACAGATACCCTCTGCATTTTATTTCAACAATACATCAGCATGATTTAATCTGGTAGTAGCACAGATCTTTTCTTGCAGCATTCAAAGAAAAAAATCGCAAAAAGGTCGTTAGGCCCAGCTTTATAGAAAGCTAAAATAAGCAGTACAATAGGGTTGCCAGCTTATTGGGGAATTCAAAATCATATCGCAAGTGATAGTTATACGATGAGTAGACTCATTCAATGGAAAGCAACTTGGAGTTAACAGCAGAAATTTGCTGTACTGACTGGCCACCCAAAAATATCTTGTAATGGCTGTTACGCTATTAATCCAAGACTAACTAAATTATAAGAGCAAATAGAGTAGTTTATTTACAGTAAATGACGCATTAACAGGTATAGCAAATTTGGTCCTCCAATGTTAGTTAATTCTAAAATGAGAAATAGAACTCGATTAACCTTTAGTCCATCAATGAGGCGCCCTGGCATGCTTCCAATGTATGTTCTTCGATGGCCCCTAATATCAGCCTCATCCTTTACGCCACCAAGAGAGATTCTTATGAACTTCCTATTTAGGGCCTTTGCTATGGATGTAGCCAAAGATGTCTTTCCAACACCAGGTGGTCCCACAAAACATAGAACTGGACCTCTGGCATCCGGTTTGAGCTGCACGCAGATTAATGCATCTCAATGAGATAGAATAATTACGATAGGCACATAGCAAGATTATGAACAAGTCAAGTTACCAACCTTACGGACAGCCAAATACTCAATAATCCTTTGCTTAACTTTGGTCAGACCGTAATGATCACGATCAAGACTCTCCTTTGCAGCTCTAAGGTCAAGTTCCCTTTCTTCACTTACTTTTTGCCAAGGAAGGTCAGCAATAAGTTCCAAATAAGCTCGAGAGCTACTATATCCAGGTTGCTGAGGTTGCATCTTCCTCAAGCGTCTGTAATCAAAGACTAGCTGGATAAAAAAGACCTCTTGTACCAGATGTAAGCACATTGAAAAGAGTATGAATATGATAAAATACCTCAACTCCCTTTGGGCATGCTTCCAAATATTAGCAGGCATTCCTGCATTCTGCATCTTCCTTTCCAATGCAGCTATGTCATCTTCATCATCATCATTATCACCAAGTTCGTCTTTGATAGCCCTCATCTGCAAAACTGGGAGGGTCATCATCACATTGGAAATAGAATTATGTGCTGTGCAAAAAACACCATGGATGCCAAAGTTGCTCAACTCAACCAGGAAAATATCCTCTACAAGAAAAGGATCATTTCCATCTTATATATCTTTGTAGACTGTCTAGAAATGCAAATGCTGGAATGTGATTTCAATTTCAATTGATCAAGCAATCAAAATATGGAGAGAAAAACAAACCTGCTGGCGCAACAGAAATTCTTTTTGGGATTTTGATAGCTGCCCCTCAACCTTTTGTGTTATTTTCTCCGCTACAAGAATTGACTATCCATTGCAAGGAAAAAACTTAGAACTATCAAATGAATAGACCACAGAAAGCAACTTATTAAAGCACAAGGAACCTTAACACAATTTATAACTAATTCACAGATCATAGGGTTTTTTGATCTTCACCTGCAGGTGCCTGTCTACAAGTTCTGTTGCCTTGGAAAGTCTCACTTTCAAATCAACTGAATCCAGCATAGCAAGCTGCTCCTCAAAGCTTATTTCAAAGCTAGCGACAAAAATATCAGCTAGCCTGTATACAGGAACTGTCTCGAGTAGCACCTTAGTCCTACCAACTGTCTTCTGCTTCTGAAAAAATAACAGACCGATAGTAAGCCAAAACTCACTGATAAGTAGGGTTTGCCTTTTAGGCTACCAAGCCTAGTGATAATTTCACCAAACAAAAGATAACCATCAAGGATTATGAAAAGATGCCGTTTACAGCTTTGATAGGAACTCAGGAAATCTTTGTTTACATCATTACTACTGGATTTGTGATCTTCAAAATTTATCAATCTTCAGTTCTCCACTAAATCTTCCTATTACTCGGTGCAACAAGAAACCAAACCTTGAAATTTTCGCAGTAAAATAGGACATCAAGTTCTCCTTGAGTTTATTACCTGCTCTAGGACAGAAATTAGTTCCATAGCAGTTGCTTTAAATTGCCTCGAAAGAGCAATAAGATCTGGGTCTTGCTCTGCCTGCTCCAACTCTAGCAAAACAAAGACACGATAGTAATGAAAGCCTCAAAATGTAATATATCAAACGAAATTTTAAAACGCAGAACAGCTACATAACCACATAGTTCTTACAGGAAACAACATATTTTTCTTTAAAGGCCTTACCAGTCTTTGTCATGTCAAGTCGTGAAACACGGGCGACATGATACGACCCTCTTGCATTGAGTTCCTCAACGCTGAACCTACATAAGCCTTCGAGAACAACAATGTATGTAACCCTTCCACTTGGTTTCTCCACCCCTCTTGAAAGGTGTAGAGCTCTAGCAGCAACTCCCCTATAGATGGAAGGAGTAATGCATAAGGGAGACAGAAACACCACAAATGTAAGATGTATCTACTATACTTCATATTTCATCAGTTTGTGTAATTATAGAGATCCAACACAGCCTAGGGTTATAGCCAACCATTACTAGAGCATAGTAAGTTGAGAAATAAAATAAATTGAAAACATCACTGGCACATGCAATGCGTGCAGGGACTGGAAAATTGTATAGAGGGAGGAAAGTGTTTTACCACAAAAAAACGAAATACTTATCATATTTCAGATGATTAGTATTCAGATAGCAAGTAGATCACATGAGAGATATGTGAAACACCAACAAGATAAAAAGCAGTTGAAGGGAAGTTATCCGGACCTCGAGGCAACAAAAGGTTGACCTATAAGTACAAATGTATGTATTTAAAGTGCACCCTCCTGCTGAAGAAGATTTGGTTGCTATAAACCTATCTTGGCATCCTTACTTATCCAATCCCACTGCAGGATACTGCATTGTTGCACTACCAGTAACCACAAAGCAGTAAAGAATAAACCATTGCTTGGATTATTTTCAAATGTTCATAGAATGAAATATTGCATGACATGGTTATATTTGCCGACAGCCCTACATATGAAAGCTCCTATCATGTTTGAAGCAGGCACTGCTTGTCATATTTGAAGCCTTTTTATCTTCGGAACTTGGTTCACAGGTAAAATACAGATGTAATGCAAAGGCACTAGATTAGCAAATACGCACCGGCTGTGCCAATGAATGGGCTCCTTCCCACTTTTTGCATCCTGTTTGCTCGACTCTCCCCCAGAACCACCAGGCGACCGGCGGCCTCCTTCACCTGAATCACTGCCCACTCCTAGAAAAGCAAAGAGCAATTCCAGTAAGAAAATGCAGGTCCACAATGCACACAAATGGCTCTTTCAACTGAAAGAGGAGCTGCAATCTCTATCTCACCAGGCGACAGGATCGAACCAACAGCCGCAGCCTCGGAGTCACGCACGGGAAGCACCCCGATCAGACCCTTGTCCTCCCTCTGCCAGAGCTCCTGCTCCACCAGCTTGACACTGCAGGCCAAAACAATGGCAGTGATGAAGTCAATATCCAAACCAAAGGGCATAATATTCCCCTCCCAACAAGTCAACACACGCCAACACGACACACCTACACCAAGGGAAAACAAATCCAATAACCCCCCCCCCCCC
>CBMN010751095.1:0-10230 GCA_000582825.1 Hordeum pubiflorum | reverse complement strand
AATATATGCAGGAAACCCCTTATACAATGGGGCAAATACAAAAGGGTTACATGGCTATATATGTAATACTCTAACAGGCCTCTCATACTTTACTTAGCATCCACTTCTTGTTCAACATGAAAAAACTATGTAGAATTAAGTGAATTGCCTTTTATTTATATCTTCACGTTTATTTTTCAACCAGGGCAGAAGTTTCTTTAGATTCCACGAGTTTAATACATTCTGTTCATTATTTATTTTTCTTCTTGTTTCAGAGATGGAACTAAGCATGTCTCCTCCATCCTGAAGCTCATTATTAAAAAACTTGAGCTAGCAAGTGACGTTAAGGTGAGCTCTTTAGATGTCTTTGTGCTTTTATTTTGACTATTGTGTTGGGCCTCTTGTCAAGGTGCTTGCTTCCAAGTATTAGAACTAGATCATCAATAAATGTGCAGTTTGCTGCATTGTAGATTTTATTTTTCAGAAATAGTGAAGGAGCCGGTCTCCCCATAGATTTCTATTAAAAGGATGCACCCTGCTGCATTTGTAGACTTCAACGGTGACCTAGCACAATTTATTTGCATCATTGTCACCGTTCCTATTATCGCACATGTAAGCCGAGATAATATGTATGCATATGTCAATGTTGGATGTGTTATTTGGCCTAAACCCTGTGTAATTATTCTGTACTTGTGTAAAATGCAGGTGGAGATCTTATGCCATAACAAATTGGTCTGCCCCTCGACGATACTGCAGGGCCTCCTCAAGCGATGGCTGAGCCCCAAACCGAAGGACAAGGTCCATAGGCCGGTGGGGGCTCCGGTGGATGAGTTTGTTATGGAGCTGCACTACCGGCGGTGCCTGGGGTCCAAGTCTCTCTGCTGCAGTTCGAAGACAACCTCCCTGCCATGCCATTGCTGCACCTAAGCTACAGAGAGAGAACCTTTTGCTGCTATCTCCTCCGTCTCCGTGATCTGCTCGTCATCGTCGTCCATCAGTCGGCATATTTCTCATTCTTTTTTTGGACCGTGTGAAGAGAGATGAGGCGTAAAAAGAGCTTAGTGATAGAAGTAGACGTGCTAGACAAAAATCTGAACGTTTACCTTGACTACATTTTTGGTTTTACAGTTATGACAAGAATTTGCAGACAAAATTGCTGTTGTGTTTTTGGTAATTTTGTTTATTTTTTCACTTTACAAATAGTTGTGATCTGGTCAAAAGATTACCACTCTTCTCGTGGCATAACTAGGGAGGTGATAATTTTTAAAAATTCAATCCGAGTAAGGACTAAGGAATATCCCTCTTTAGACACCTACTGCGGTGGGTTCTTGCAAGGGAAACTCTTGTCTTCAGCCGGAGCAATCCGCCGCCTCCTCAATGTGACGCGTATATGCATGCCTGTCTCTTTTTCTGCAGCATCATGTGTGTTGCAAAATTCTCTTCCGCAACAAAATATGTGTTGCAAAAAAAAATAAAGAACAAATAAATGGCAAATATTTTCTGCAATATGGTTTGTGTTGCAATTTGTTACCACAAAAACACCCATGTTGCAAAAATAGCGAAGAACAAAAATCTACAACATTAACTATGTCCCAAAAGATTTCTGCAAATGTAAATTTTGTTGCAAAGTATTTCTGAAACACCATCTTTGTTACAAAGTATTTCCGTAACACTAACCTCGTTGCAAAATAAGAACGGTGTTAGATGTTGGATAGTTGAACATCTGACGGTTGCCGTGCGGGCGGATCTTTAGAAAGATCCGCCGGCCGACGCGTAGCGCGGCCCTTTCTTGCAAGGTCTACGAAAAGTAGGTATTTATCTCCATATTTTTGATAAAACTAACTTTTACATCATCAACTAATTTTTTTTAAAGAATATCTGATCTATTCATCAACTGCCTAAAAAGAATACTAGAAGTAAATATTACATTGAGGACCATAGACGACCTAGCAACGACTACTAGCACTCGAGCGAACCGAAGGCACGCCGCTGCCATCGTCCATCCCTCGTTGGAGCCAGGCACACCTGGTTGTAGTGGACTGTCTGAAAGTCTTCGTCCTAAGGCCTAACAGGATAAACGCACCAGCAACCGTCAATAATGAAGATAAGCATAAATCGAAAGGATCCAACCTGTAGACACACGAATGAAGACAAACGACGAGCAAATCTTACGAGATCCATCAGAGACACCTCCACACACCGTCTGATGGCGCTGGATGCACCGACGGAACAGGAGCTAGGCGGGATGAACCTTATTCCATCTTCAAAAAGCTGCCATTGTCTTGTCTTCTTAAGGAGGACACAAACCATCGGTGGGGAGAAGTTGCAGGCCAGGGTGAGCTTCCACCGGATTATTTACGAGATCGCTATGATTCGATCTTGTGCCTTGCAAGGTCTTCCGTACATCATCAACTAATTGTGCTAAAATAAAACATGGTGGTTAATGATGCGAGACACTCACATTTGCTCCGGTAGCTAAACTGTGTGCAACCTTTTTAGCTTCTCTAAGACAATGTTCAAACTTTTCATTAGCAAAACCTCTACAAAGAAAAGTACATTCCTCATATATGGTCGCCGCGACACCTATGGAGTCGCCTCCCTCAATCATCGTCTCCACTACTTCTATACATTCGGATTGAACAATTAATCTAGTGCAGCCTGCATTAGACGCTAACAAGAGACCATCTTTCAATGCATGGGCCTCAGTCGTGGGCCCCTAAGTGCCTCCTCCACATATGGGATAGTAGAGTTCCTTGCTACAATAAAGTTCCCTTGATCATGTTGTTGTACACAAATTGTTGCTCCATGTTCCTTGACGAGAGAGAACGATGCATCTACATTTAACATCACGTAATCCTCAAGCAGTTTCTTCCATCCATGTCTTAGAATAGCATGTTGGGATTTCTTTGATCTAGCATAGTTCATGCATAGGGGTAAAATAAACTGAGCAGATGATGAATAGGCATTTGAATTTGCTCGCCGTGTGTATAGCATGTCGTTGCTCCCACCAAACATATCATTTCGTGACCGAAGTTCTTGCCATCCGATCTCCACTGGCAAAGTAGTTCCACCATGTTTCTCAGCTAACCTTACTTCGAGCATCAACGCACAAGCCCTGTCTGGCATGAAAGCGTCAGAGACTGCCCTTTCCAGACCAGGGTGAGACCAGATCCCTCGTACCCCACGAACATCCGAAGAGAACATGGTCAATGCTTTCATAACCGAGGCACACAAATGACCTAACTAATGGAGGATATATGACGGTTTGTCAAGACCCTTTACAAGGAATAGCTCCCTTCAACATCCTCCATGTGAAGATTTTGATCTTTCCTGGTACATTCATAGACCACAACGGCTACCAAATGGATTTCTTGACGAGGTACTAAAACAGTAGTTTGTTCCAACTTCTTACCATGGTGCTCCCAAGCTAGATATAAGATGATTTAGCTGTCAAGTTACCATTCTCGCCCCACATAAATATAATGTTCCATCATAGTAATAGCTAGAGGAATACTCAGAATTTATTGATCATCAATCGGCCAAAAAATACTATGCACCAAGTCCTCACCCCACAAACTTGTTTCTTCATTGATTAATTCAAATAATTTTGTTGGCACAATTGCACCCCTTGAATGGAAATAGCATGTAGAGTTTTTTTTTGCTCCAGCAAATCAGTGTTCTATAGGAGGCATGGAGCTCTGGATTAGAGCTCTGTCATATAGATGTTGAGATCAGAAGGCTTCATTGGATCACCTTTGTCATCGAGGAACCAGACGGTCTATGAAGAGATCAATGAGAGTTGTTTTGGAGAGTCTCATTGAACTGGATGTCAACCCACATGCCTAATATGCGAGCCTTCTAGGTTTGACTTTGCAATTCAATGCCCAATGTGTTTTATCTTCATATTAGGTTGGGTTTGAGTTTTCACTAGCGAAGGACAAAAATGGGGTAGTGGAGAGGCTTTGTTAGGGAGACTAAGTCCCCCTTTAGGGTGGTTGTAGCTCTCCAGAGGATAGCCGCCGATACTGGTAGGGCAGCCACTGACACTGAGAGGACGACTACAATGGCCGAGAGGGCAGCCGCTGACACTGAGGCGGCTGCTTGTACAGCCGAGAGGGCAGCCGCTAGTGATGAGTTGACGACTACTACGATTGAGAGGGCAGCTGCCGAAAGCGGAAAGGGCAGTTGCAGCGTCCTAGAGGGCAGCCGTCGACGCTGAGAGGGTCCTTTGATGGACCCCATAGGTTAGCGACGAATAGAATAAAATTGTGAACAATTTCTTTGATGTTTTATCTATTAGAGTAGTATGTCTGAGAATGAAGATGAGGGCGACTCGGACTCTGGGTTCCTTAGGGATTATGGTTTCTCATGATTATTAGAGTAGTATGTCCTAGTAGTGGCGGTCTATCCTAGTACTGTTCAATATGTAATGTTGATTTATGTACTGCAGAATTATGTCTTCGTATTGTTGAACAATGTAGTTCCTTAATTATGTTGTGCTATTGATGATATATGTATGGAAAGTGTTATGGTTATGGTGAAATGTTCTCGAGTCGTTGAAGGTGAGTCTTCTAGTCTCAGGGTTGACTTTCAGTCCGATGGGGCTCCCTGTGTGTTGATGGAAGTTCTTGGAGGAAGGATCCCAACTGTTGTCTTGGCAGTCGCTTCTCTTTGTCCTCCTTGTGCTAGACCTAGGTAATTCACTTGGGAAGGCGGGGAAGCGACCATCATCGACAACCAAATACCAGCGTGAGAGTGTCCACTATATATACAACTACCTGAGAGATGAGACTTGTAAGACATGTTCCCGAAGGAAAGAAATCGACTTTTCATGTTAACAGACTTTCTGGGCGAGTTCTTCCTGTGATACCTTGGTAATGCACGATGGGCTCACCAGCTCGACCATCACCGACAGTCGAAATACCACTGAGAGAGTGTTCACCATATATTCAACCACTCGAGAGATGACAGTTGTAAGAGTTGTTGAAGAGACCCTCAACAGACTTGAAGTCAATACACATATCATAATAAATTAGCCTTGTAGGTTTGTAACGAATTGATTAGAAGTATTCTTTGATGTTTGATTCTTATATTATTTTTTCATTGTGTGCTGAAAGGTGTTAGCACCGATCGATCTCGCGGTTATGGCTTGCTCAGACGACGACGCAGCTTCCATTAGGGTTGACTCTGCGGTCAAGGAGGAGCGCGCAAGTGAGGAACCCTTGGTGGCATTCATTCAGGCAAACCCGCAGCTCATCCAACTAAAGAACTTTTTGGATATGTCCAAGAAGAATTTGCCAACTAAGGAGAGAAAAGGCCCGCCACCTAAGGAGGGCGACGACACGATTCCATTGTGGCAGTCGACCATCATTCCTAACGACGCTCGCTCCTCCAATGTGGGGGATATCCACACCTACTCCGACTCCACGATCACTGGCGTCACCAACTACATCTCAGAGTAGTCCACCTAGATAGTTTGACCTTGATATAGTGATATAGTTATGTAGCTGTTAATGTGGACTCGGATTAGCACTTTTGATGCTTTTGGGTATATGAGTGATGAATGCTTACATGGCTTATGTATCATGTGTTATTTTTAACTTGCATTCCTTCTTGAAATCTTTTTCTCTTTCTTTGTAGATGATGTGGTATGTAATGTATAGAGGTAGGTGTTGAGGAGTCTATGATTCATGGTCCACATGCAATGAACAAGTGATTCATTAGAAAGGAAGCTCCTTCGATTCATTCAATAGTAGAGGAGGCAGAGAATCATTACAATCAGTATGTGCTCTATGCGAAGAGAAATCATGAATTAGGCAATGGTGCACAGCCAGCTTAGCGGGTTGAGTAGACTGAGGAACTTGATAATCCTCCTTCAGTTTGTCCTAACTGTGGTGATATTTTTATCATATGATCATATGTAAACATGCATTGACCACTTCGTTGTTTAGAGAGAAGACACTTGTGCTAAATAACTACTTTGTGACTTCATATGAAACTTGTGTGCACCATATATAATGCTTTTGTGAGTTTGTTGTTATGTATGTGATCCTTACAGAGTATACAAATTTCTCTAAGTGAATATTACTGTTATATCTGTTTTAGCTGCAGGCTTGCATGAAAAAGAAGTATAAAACATGAAGACAATCCATATTTGCCGAGAGAGCCACACGACAAAGAAGCATGCTTGTGTGGTCGACTGCAAAGATACCGCTTGGCAGAAAAGACATGTGGCATGCTTTGGCAGCTTGGTTGTCATTTTGCTGAGAGGCTGAGAAAGGAAATCGGTAATTGGGAGTTGTTGGGAGGTGCTTGTTCCATTTAAGCTGAGTATTGGCTCTCGGCAATGTGCATATGTTTGCCGAGTACTAGGTAAGTTCACGGCAAAGACCTAAGGGGACCCTCCTCCATTAGTGGTTGTGAAGTCGCTTTATTTTGCCGAGAGGCCCTGTTTGGTTCTAAACAAAACTATTTGTTGAGTATCCGATGAATGGCTCTCGACAAAATTCAGTTTGCCTGAGAATTTATGCCGAGAACAATTATAAGAAAAGACTTCCCCGAGTTAATTTGTCCCTTCACCGAGTGTTTGTGCCACTCAGTGTAGAGTGAAATTCCAGTGGCGATGCAATGATGTCGTCATCATACGACCCTCTAAAGGATCCAACGTTTCCCCGGGAGTTGTCATCTTGAATGAAGAAGCGAGCATGCCGCCTCAACGACGCCTTCAAGAAGGAAGTGAATGACCTCGAGCATCGGCATCCTCTGCTCCGATCACAACCGGAACAAGGCATTATCCTAGCATAGTACCATCCCCTCTGACCCAAGCAATACCGGTGAGACCAACAGCCCCTCGCACCCGACAACCACCGCAGTCACCATCAGATCCAGGAGCTGGGGCCCAAATCTATCGCACCGCCGCTGAATATCGCCGACCGGAGCGGAGCCCGAGTGGCGTGCCGTCTTATAATTATTTGTAATGGGGAAGTATTTCAGTTCTGTGTTTTCAGTATACTCGCGCTTCACATTCTTATGAAAATTTGGGTGCACCACCTTTTTTTTGACAAAGTGGCTGCACCGCATGATGTAGAGGCCAAGAGGATGACCACTCTGATCATCTAAAAAAATATCTTGATCGATACTGGTTGTCGGGTGGTTTGCACATTCAGCATAATATGTTTTCCTGTCATGGTGGTGGCGTTTGATGCGACTTCCTGATCCCAGATGAGTCGTGTGAACTCCGGAGCCTTTTATATGCGTGGGAATTCGTCCAGTTCTAGACTTCCATCACTATCCTCCTCTGAACTACTTTGAACTTGAAGATGGCCGTCAGACGCTGGAGAAGGTGCTGGTGCTATATACAAGTAACACTGGAGAGGGCACTATCAACCAACCACTAGTGCAGAAAACGTTGGCGGTGGCGTTCTGAAAACAACCTTGGTGGCGTTAGGGGTCGACGCCACCAATATGACACCATTGTTAACGAAATACCGATGGCGTGTAGATTCCACGCCATCGATATTTTATATACTGGTGGCGTGGCACTATTCACTCACGCCGTCGCTACTTACATTATCTATGGCGTCGCTATTTTCACACGCCACCACTATTCCCATGGTACTAGTGAGGTGCGCACTCTCTCACACTCCACCACTTAAAATTTCACAAAACAAAAAAAAAATAGGTTTGCGATGATTACAAATTTCACCAAATAAATACATACATGCATACAGATGTTTCATCCATACATCCAGTTCATACATTTCCTATATATGCATTGCTGAGATCTATGAGCCGCCGCGCGTAGATGTTGTCGTCTTTGTCATTGTAGCCTCGTGTGGATGTCTTCACCACCGGTGCAGCCCCATGTTCATGTCGTCGTCGTCGATGCCGCAACTCCATGTCAATGTAGTCATCGTCGATGTCGCCGCCGCAGCAGCTTACTTCCAACAGAAATGAAGCATTAGCTATTAGCTAAAATATAGACTGCAGACTAATCATTTCGATTTTGTCTTCTCACATGCCTTTTCTATTAAGCAGTATTGTCTAGCAAGCAAGCATAATTAAGAATTCAAATAAATTAGGCTCTGCTAGACCACTGTGATACACCATGTATTTGTGAACTAACTTTTTTCATATAGGATTGTGAAGTATTCAGAATTCCATTTCAATTGTATTTTCATCCAACTGTATTATCAGGAAAAAAAATAGAAAGATGTTTCAGGTTTCTATTTGAGCCCTAACACAAGGCAATCAATTAGCAAGAGACTGGACAGTATAGTTTGTGGAAGATAGAGAATAGTGACACGAGTGCATCCTGGCAAGTCGTTTGCATTTCATTCCTAAGGAAATTGGCATAGAGCCTGCCTTACATCTCAAACTACTTATCACCCGGAGAAGTGATGTGGGAGGAGAGACACGCTAAGGTAAGTTGCTAACTGGTTTTCTAGCTACAGCTTATCTTTCTCAGTTAGTACACACTAAGGTAAATTGCTATGTGCTGAATTCCACTTTGCATACTATCTGTTCCTTAAAAGAAACCTCAAGATCTTACGGACACCACACTAGCACAGAATAATCTTAGGGTACAGATGGTCCAAACTAGCACGAATCTGTTTTTTAATATTATATATTAACACCACCATAAAGAAGTCATCATGTTTGTCCATATAGGATGATATTTTTGCACTGACAGCCGTCGTTCTAGATTACAATTGTGTAGAACTGTAGATAAACCAAAATGTTTGCAAAATCACATACTCACAAGGTTAGTGTCAGTTTCCAAAAAAATTGCACTGACAGCCGTCGTTCTAGATTACAATTGTGTAGCACTATGATCTTGCTGTTCAGAAGATAGTGTCAGTTTTATGGCGTGATCTAAACTATCTCCTATACATCTTTCCTTCTCTCTGAATGTTTCTCTAAAGAACACTACACACACGAGGTAGACTGAAAAACAGAGGAACACAGTCACACACAGAGAGCAGAGTTTTGCAGCTCAGGGAAGCGGGGTCGGGGCCGAGCTGGGCGTCGACAATAGCCGTCGAGGCTCGCCGGACTAGTCCGACGTTGGTGGCTGCAGCGATGGGTTATGGGAAAAGGCTAGGCGCGGTGCTCGGTGGGGGCGGATTCGGACGAGGTGGGAGGTGGGTTGCGGCGAGGTCAGGGCAGAGTTGCCTGAGGTGGGGCAGGGGATGGGGAGAGGGTCCGGCCGGCGGCGAGCTGCAAGAGAAGGTGGCCGACGGCTCCAAGAAGGACACGCTCGGTCTCTCTCTCTCTCGTGGCCGACGTGGCCTCGGAGTGTGGGCTTTTTTCCCGTCCCAATTGGCAGTTAGTCCAGCCACATTTTCTAGTCAGTTTTAGTGGCGTGGCTGCACTATATTACTGGTAACGTTGGTTGATTGTAGCCACCACTTATAACTTGTCTAGATTTTTTTTTTTGAATAATTTGATATAGTTATTGGTGGCGTAGAAAAAAGTCCAACGCCACCACTAGGGACAATACTGATGGCGTGACATAAAGTTACACGCCACCACTAACTTGCGACCGGGTAGGCTGATGGATTCCAAATAGTAGTGGCAAATAGTAATGGCGTGGATTTTAGATTACACGTCACCAGTAATGAAATAGTGGTGGCATACCAAATATGCTAACGCCACCACTATTTAAAAAAATAGTAATGGCGTGGATTGAAAATGGGGCGCTACTAATTAAAGTTGTGGCTAGTCATTTCTCTACTAGTGAACCACCGGTTGTCTAGTGAGGACGAAGCGGCATATGCCAACTTAACGGCAGAGCTTGGTCAGCGTTTGCGTCCATGACCACAACCAGGAAAATGGGTGTGATCACGGCGTCCTCCCGTGGCCACTTTCTTCTTGAGGATAGTCCCCAAAATCTAGGTCAGTGGGACTGTGATGACATTTTCATCATCGCTAACTCGATTACTTTGATCCTATCAGCATTCCTCTTGTTGAACGGAATCTCCTCCTCCCTGAGTCCATCCTATATGGGCTGGGAAGACGGACCATGCTTGTCAGCAATCCTTCGAGTTGCAGAAGCACTGATCGGGATCGGCTGTAGTGGGGTAATTTCATTGTTGTGACTGAAAGAGAAGGAAACCCATTTCCCCTTCTTAAAATGTAAATCATTCTCCTCGAAGACCACTATCTCCATGATATCTTGTTATTTCATGCGGTACCTAGGGAGCCGTGTCATTGGCAGGGCCGGCCTTGGGCCCAGCCCGACGGGGGGGG
>CBMN010751094.1:957-14979 GCA_000582825.1 Hordeum pubiflorum | reverse complement strand
ATTAGAGTCCAAAACAAGTGCAAAAGTGTGAGGAAAAGTAGATACGTTGGAGACATATCACTGTGCTGACTGGGTTGACTTAATATAGTCCACGTCCATGGGAAGAAGGCAATGTTCTAGTTTCTGTACGTCCCAAGCGCCTTCTGTTTGATTCAAAAAAATCCGGAAACCAATTGTGGACAATCATGTGATCAGACACCATATGGTATACGTCATTCGTCCCTTGGGATCTAATTGTCCGAAGGAACCCGAGTAGTTCGACCATCTCCAATCTGTGAATTAGTCCAGTCCGTAGGACATCCCGACCCTCGAGCACCGAGCGCCAGATTTGCGATGGTCTCGACCCTAGTTCAACACATAAGATATCGGAAGATGGATGATATATTACCTTCAATATCCTCGCACTTAGAGTCTCTAGAGAGACTAGACACCTCCATGATTGGCGTGCTAAGAGGGCCAGGTTAAACAACTCCATATCCTTGAAACCCAAACCGTGCATATACTTAGGCATTGTGAGTGTGTCCCAGGAAACCCAGTGCATCTCCCTCTTCCCTTTTTTGTGTCCACAGTAAAAACTTCTCACAAATGCATTAAGCTCATTACACAATTCTCTGGGCAATTTGAAACATGCCATCGAGTAGGTTGGGACTGCTTGCGCAACTGACTTAATCAAGACTCCCTTTCCTGTCGTTGCTAAGATCTGTTCCATCCAACCTTTAACCTTTCCCCACGGGCTGTCCCCGAGATACTTGAAAGCTTCGTTTTTGGAATTGCCCACGTCGGCGGGCATACCTAAGTATTTTGCACTCAGAGATTCGCTGGGAACTTTCAGGACACCCTTCACCTCTTCTCTTATAGAATTTGGACAACCCTTACTGAAATGAATAGAACTTTTTTGGAGATTAACCCTCCGCCCTAAGGCATTGCAGTACACTTCAATGGAATCTTTTAATTCCTTGCTTCCTCCACACTAGCTTTTGCAAATAGCAAGTTGTCGTCTGCAAATAAAAGGTGACTGACCGGGGGTGCTGTGGGCGCCACAATGATGCCCGGCAAACTTTCAGAATCCCCTTGCTTCTTAAAAGGCAAGACAGTCCTTCAGCAGCAATCAAAAACGGTGAGACTGGTCTCCAGACGGATGCCCATACTTGGTTTAAAATTTCCAGTACGTTCCCCATTAAATAACACCGAGAAACTTACTGACGTGACAACTCTCATTACCGAGTCAACCCACCTAGTATTGAACCCAAGTTTAAGCATGATAGCACGCAGGTATGGCCACTCAATTCGATCATAGACCTTCATCATATATACCTTGAGAGCACAAAACTGAGATCCCCGAGCCGTCATCTTCTTCATAAAATGAAGGCACTCATATGCCGTAATGATATTGTACGTAATTAAACGCCCCGGTACAAACGCCGATTGCTCTTCCGATATGATTTCTGGCAGTATCCCCTTCAGCCTATTTGCTTGTACTTTCGACACAATCTTCAAAATAGCGTTACATAAACTGATTGGACGGAATTGGGTAAGAGAAATTGCACCTTTAATTTTTGGACTGAGAAGGTTAAGAGTATGGTTAGCTTCCCCTGGATCTTCTACCCCGTTCAAAATACTCAGCACCACTCTAGCCACTTCTTCCCCACACAAATTCTAGTGGTGGTGAAAAAAGTGGGTGAGGAAGGCATCCGGGCCGGACGCTTTTGTAAGAAACATCTGAAACAGTGCTGATTTGACTTCATCCGCAGTGAACTGCTTGTTCAAAAAATCATTTATTCGCTTGTTGTCTTCCTTAGTACAGTGTGTAGGACGACATCCACCCCTGATATACCTTTCGAGTGAAATAGATCCCTATAAAACAGCTCTGTATGTTTGATCATTTTACCAACATCCTAGGTAGTCGTTCCATCAAGAATTAGTAAGTTGAGAGATTTTATTTTTCTTCCTCCGCCCGCTAGCTCGCTGCTGGAAAAACTTTGTGTTTACTTCGCAAGCCAAGTAATCCTAGATCTTTGCTTTTGCATAATCTCTTCCCTCTGATTCCATTCCGCATGGAGCACACTTGTGATTTCGCTCTAACCGGCGCTCTAAGCGCTAAATAGGAACGGCCACATATGATACCTCTCTGTCTTTTTTCTTTTGAGGGGTTGGTACCTCTCTGTCAAGCTGCATGGTTTCAAGTTTATGCGAGCCCTCGTGGCCCAAGACTGGGCAGCATGTGGTAGGGTATGGGCTGCCGGCCCAACAGTTGCCGCTCCTCACTGCTTCTGGCATGCGCCGTCTCTCGCCGACGCTCGCCGCCCACCTGCCGCCATGCCCCACGCCCGCGGCTACTCCATCCGCCACCGCCGCCGGCGTCAACGTCGAGACGGTGCTCCACCTCATCGAGCGCGCCATATCCGTGGGCGACGTCCGCCACCTCGGCCGTGCCGCTCACGCGCTCCTTGTAAAGACGGCGCTCACCCATCACACCCTCCTCTCCAACCGCCTCGTCGAGCTCTATGCCACGCTAACCTCCCCGGCGGCCTCCCGCGCAGCCTTCGAAGACCTCCCGTACAGGAATGCGCATTCCTACAACAATCTCCTGGCCGCGCTCTCACGCGGCCCCGCCACCCTCCCTGACGCCCTCCACCTGCTCGACGCGATGCCTGCCTCCTCTCGCAACGTCGTATCCTACAACACCGTCATCTCGGCCCTCGCGCGGAACGGCCGGCAGGGGGAAGCGCTCCGTGTGTTCGCCCGGTTGGCCAGGGACAGGTGCTTGGGGCCGGGGGTGGCCGTCGACCGTTTTGCAGTGGTCAGCGTGGTCAGCGCGTGCGCTGGGATGGGAGCCGTGAGGCCACTCCGAGAGATGCACGGCGCGGTAGTGGTGTCGGGGGTGGAGGTGACGGTCATTATGGCCAATGCAATGGTGGATGCCTACAGCAAGGCCGGGAGGATGGAGGACGCCAGGACGTTGTTCAACCAGATGAGCATCCGGGACACTGTGTCTTGGACATCGATGATTGCAGGGTACTGCCGTGCGAAGAGGCTCGATGAGGCAGTCCGGGTATTTCACATGATGCCGGAGCAGGACACAATTGCATGGACGGCACTCATCTCCGGGCACGAGCAGAATGGTGAGGAGGATGCCGCTCTGGATCTTTTTCAACAGATGCTGGTTGAGGGGATGGCACCAACACCATTCGCTCTGGTGTCGTCTCTTGGTGCATGCGCCAAGCTCGGGCTTGTTACTCGAGGGAAGGAAGTGCATGGTTTCATCTTGCGCCGCTGCATCGGTTTAGACCCTTTCAACATTTTCATCCACAATGCCCTCATTGACATGTACTCCAAGTGTGGTGACATGGCGACTGCCATGTTAGTGTTTGCACGGATGTCTGAAAGGGACTTCATCTCCTGGAACTCCATGGTGACAGGGTTCTCACACAATGGCCAGGGGAAGCAGTCACTTGCCATGTTCAAAAGGATGCTTGAAGCTGAAGTGCAGCCAACCTATGTTACTTTTCTTGCTGTCCTAACAGCTTGCAGTCATGCCGGTCTAGTCTCTGATGGCCGTCGGATTCTTGAATCAATGCAGTACCATGGTGTTGAACCAAGGGCTGAACACTATGCCTCCTTCATAGATGCGCTTGGTCGGAACCATCAGCTGGAAGAAGCAAGCGAGTTCATCAAAGGTTTGTCATCCAGGATTGGTCCAGGTACAACTGGGTCGTGGGGGGCGCTTCTTGGCGCATGCCGTGTTCACGGCAATACTGAGATTGCAGAGAAAGTGGCGGAGTCCCTCTTTCAATTGGAGCCTGGGAACAGCGGTCGGTATGTCATGTTGTCAAACATTTACTCAGCAGCAGGTCAGTGGGATGATGCCCGCCGTATCAGGGCGATTATGAAGGAGAAGGGTCTGAGGAAGGACCAAGCTTGCAGTTGGATCGAGGTGCGGAGTGGGAAGCACATGTTTGTTGCTGATGACACGTCTCACTGCGAGGCGAATGAGATATATGGGATGCTGGACAAACTTTTTGATCATATGCGTGTTGTAGTGGATCCTGTTGAAGACCAGCTTCCGCTGTGCGAGAGTGTCATCCCTTGCCAAAGAATCAGCAGAACATGATTGCTATACGAAGCATGCCAGGAGACGTTCACGCTTGGCCTTCAGCATCCGTGAAATGTTAGAGTGTTCCAGTTTCTAAGGCATGAGACCGCATAGGAACTTCAGAGCCTAATTTCTTTGCACAGTACTTGAGGTAGCAATCTCAGGAGAACCAGTATGATTTGATCCATTTAAATCGCCCTACCCACCACTTCAGCATGCTACTAAAGACCGCTAGCAACACATGGAAGTGTGTGTGTGTGTTATGTGCCGGCAATCCGTATACAGTTCAGTATCTGCTAAGTTGATGGATATCTGTTTGACTTATTTCTGCAGAAAAAGGGATATGTATTCATTGAAGTAGAAGTGAGTTAGGACTTCTGCCAACAATGGTTATATTTTCTCGTCACTTCTACTGATCCTGACTCGAATTATGATTATATAGTTTGGACAAGTCGGTGTTGCCTACATCATGGATTCATGGATCATTGTTCTTGTGTGCAAGTCAATTTTCCTGACAAACAGGTGAGTTACAGTATGTCTCAAACTACTTCTGTGAAGCCTTTTGCTCAGATAAATCAACTGAATGATGTTGCTGTGGCTGCAATGTTTATTATCAAAGCCGGTTTTTTGATCAAAACAGTGACTGCAACCTTTTCATAGTTGAAATGTGGTGGCATTGAGAAACGATGACCCTTATGTTAGTGGTATAAGGAAATTTACTCTTTTACATCAAATAGTTCAGATGATGCAGTGGTATAAGCAGAAAATACTTACAATGAACGGTGTTGGGTTGACCCACAGAGGGGAGGGGGTTGATAAAAATAGTTTCATAGCTACATTTTTCATAGTTCTTCTTTTCCTTTCCGAGATACAGAAGAGTGTGTATAATGGTGTTATCTTAGGAGTGCCACGTGAGATAAATGATGAGGTGGAGGACAGAGAAGTCAGAAAAAGGCTACCTTCTCTTAATTAAGAGATGATCTCTTAGCAACCATATCTCTCACCACATATTTAGGTATAACTAATTACTAGAGATAAAACTAAATGAATAATCCATATTGTTACTAGAGATAAGACTAATGAATAATCCATACTTTTATTTCCTTCTCTAGATTACGTGACAGGTTTATATATAATAAAATAAATCTAACTTATCAACCATTATACATGCCCAAAAGTAATCTCTGTTCGATGAATCGCGATCGCCAAGAAGGGCGAGGCTTAGCATTACAGAAACACATGGCAAACTAGAACACGTGTGAAATAATGAAAAAAGGAACTTAGTAACAACGAGTATATGCCATCAATACTTAAGTTTATATTGTCTCGTTTGATTTCCGAGACTATCTTCACCTTGTCTTACATGGATGCATGCCCCCACCTAACAAGACAACCTGAAGATAACCCCTATCTCAAAACTACTAGCAAATCTACCCAACTATGATCTCTATTTTCCTATGTGAATATATAAATATATACATGCACACATGCATATTTTCTTATGCTTATTATCCATATATGCATTTTCTCCAGCAAGCTCCCAAAATCGCCAGTTCATTCCTTCTGCTAATAGAATAAATCACCGCTGCCTTCAGGTATGCTATGCAAGGCAGGCCGCCACCCTCTGCAGCAACCGATCTCCTGCTGCTGGTCTTCCGATCCTCTCCGCATGAGAGCCACCATGTCTTCCAGGGAGATGGCCTGGTCGTCCTTGCCCAGCATCCGCCTGAGCTCCTGCTTGTTGATGACCAGCTTCACCCTCATGACGGCGCCAGGATCAGCTGCGGCGGAAGGCGCCTTCACATCGGAGGGGAACAAGCGATGCAGCTGCGTCATGTCGCCCACCTGGACGTCGAGGTGTTGCTTCTGCGCCCGGAGTGCGTTGTCGGCGTCGGAGCTGGAGACGCGTGCGGGGGCGTCCTTAGAGAGGGGTGGCGGGAGGGCCTTGAGGTTCTCGCCGTCGACGACGCTCATCACCTTGATCTCCTTTCTGCCTTGGATCACCAGGCAGTTCCCCATGGCCGGCGATGAGCTGAGCTGGGAGCAGATTGGTTGTGAGCTACGAGGGAAGCACGCGCAGTGGAAAGATCACAATTCGCAAGTGCTCGTGTGCCAGTGTGTCTGTGTAAGTGGGGGCTTGGACGGACCAGTGGAGTGGTCTATTTAAAGAAGTGATGGTAGAGAATGTCCAAATTTTTAAGAGCTTATTTCACGAATGCCATTGCTCTACTTACTTTCATTTTTATGACAAATTCTATTTCCTTTTAATAAGCCTTGGACCTTGACCTACCTAAGTGAAGTGAAGTTGCCTCCTCGGTACAACAGCAAGCTAGAACCACTAGAGCATCTACAGCCGCATATATGGCAATATGAGCTCTCATGCGCTCCTGGTGCGTCCGCAGACAGGGCATGGTCACACCTCATATTTCGTCCGTCACAACCACATACCTCAAATTTACATGCTAGACACAAAATAACCCAAATACTACTACATAGATATGAAATAGCTCGTCCGTCACAACCACATACCTCAAATTTACATGCTAGACACAAAATAACCCAAATACTACTACATAGATATGAAATAGCTTACTACTACTCATCGTTGGAAGATGTAGATGACGGCCGGCGGTGCCGAACGGACCGACCTCATGCTCATTGGCCGTCTCTCGTCCATGACCGTGAAAAAGTTCATTGCGCTTCGCGGCGGCCTGGCGGAGGAAGCGGTAGTTGGATTCCACCTCGAGCTTCAACCGGTTGGACTCGAGGATGACTTGCTGTTCAGCCACCTCCTTCGGATGGCGGCGGTCTCCTCGACAACCTTCTTCTCGGCAACGAGCTTTTCGACTTCGATTTTCGACTTCGATGGACTTGGTGATGACGAAGGCGACAAGAACATAGACGAACAACGACGAGCAGTCGCGTAGGAGACGCTTCCCAAAAATTTAATCGCCCCTCTCCCTGTGCGGGATCTCAAAAGGCGGGATTCCAGAGGTATGCTCTCCCTTACAACCATGCACGCAGTGGACGGGATGGAGTCGCCGGAAAACAGCGGCAGTGAGCAGAAAGACCGTGGGTAGTGCGCGTGGAGGCGGAGCAGATGTGATATGAGCTGGGTGTTGACTAGGGTTGCTGACGCCTCCAATATATAGTCGCGATCGGGTAGAAAGACGTGGGCTGAACTCACGCCCGTGTTGGCAATATCCCACGATCCGACATCTCAGATTTGTGGCACGTTCGTTAATGACTTGTCAATTAATTACCTGTTCTTGATCAGCAAAAAATAAGCACACGCATGACATAGGTCTAAGCTCGGCTCAGCTCGATCACGAAACACGACGCGCGCACGAGGGCAAGGCGGACAGCAGAGGAGGAGCGCATGAAAATCACTCCTCTTTTCAAGTTTCAATAGTATGTGGAAGAGGATCCTTTTTAAAGATGTCCAAAACTTACTTCACTAGCGGGATTATATTAAACCTTCACCGGCTAGTCATGACACTCACACATGTCCTTGGAGATTTTTCTGAAATTATTGGATGGACCTAAAGCCCACCATATATTTCAACACATTAGCATGCATGCATGTGGGGGGCCCAACATCTTGGGCAAATGCCTAATCCATGTTGTGCTTGTGCTACCTTTTAATAGAACGTAGTGGAGCTAAGAATCATTTGGATGTTGCTAACTTTGCAGCTGAAACATGAAACATCATACCAATTTTTTTGCCCGTGTAGTGGTGATAAGTATGGGGGACAGGCCGAAAACAACCCCACTCCATTAGCGCCATATGATGATGATACCAAATTATCACCACTACCAACCTATGAAAACATCCATTGCACCATATCGTTTTATGTTTAATTAATAAGTAATTCTTATGTTATTAATCAGCAATTCTTCTGTATGCATGCCTAAATGTGTACCTTTGTTGTGTTATGCGTGTTGCTTTACGTGGTCTACATAGGTAGGTTTCCAAAACTATTAAATTGAACGTTTATGATAATCTATACATGAGTGCAAAACACGTGTTTGGTCAGTTTTTTGGAGGTACCCGGCCTTTTGGTCGTCTCAAGTATGACCATAATTATCACAAAATCAAGCTTTACATTTAGTACCATTAGCTAGCAAACATATAGCCCATGGTTTATTCGTGTGTCAACTTAATTATGCAAAACCTTCAAAAGAACAGATTGTAGTAAAGTGACTTAAACATTACGTTACCATTTTTCTCGAAACATGAATTCGCATCACATGCAAGCAAGCAAAAATAAGAATTTTCTTTGCACAAAGTTAAGTTTATTTTTCATAACGTAGTAAGTCTTTTCTTGATTTGTTTTCATTTGATTGTATCGTAAAAATATAAGGCGAAATGAACAACTATTGTACATAGCGTTACATGGTGTTACACGTAGTATATACAGGAATCTGGAGACCCAACTCTTGGAGGACATGTTGAGCTTCAATCAGGGCAGATCTTGGGACTTGCTTTTGCCTTCGTCTCATCTACGTGATCAACGGCGTCCAACGGAGAGAACAGCGTCACGACATGTTCTTGTTCTCCGATTTCATCTCCGTCCAATGCGGCTTAGTTAGATGTGGCCTTGTCGGGGAACTTGCGAGGTTTGTGTCCCCCTCCTCCCATTGACCAGAGATGAGATTATCTTCTATCCCTTCTCGGTGCCAGCTTCTCCGGGATGGTGATTTGTTCAGATTGTGGTCGTTCGTGACTTCTGGTCTACATTGACGATTTCCTTCATTGTTGCTCTGGTAACGCGGCAACAAACTTTGCTCACGATGTACCAATGGTGGATGGCGAAGGAAAGATTTGTCGATTTCATTAAGGACTTGTTTGTGATTTCATACTCTTTTAATGGTGTTCTTGTAAGGGATATTTTTATCTAATATATGGCCTTGTGTCTTTCTGCAAAAAAATAAAAAGAAAAAAATAAATGATTCATGTTGTGAAAGTTTATTAAACTTCTTCATGCAATCTATGATTACTAGAGGATATGGCGCGTTGCTATGAGAATTGGTTAATGAAAATTTGGATTGACAACATGAGATTTTTTTTAAGTATACATATGACTTAATATACTTAACTATGTGTAGTTATAATTATATTAATTAAAAACATTTTGAATAATTGAATGATAAATATTTTTCCATGCATGGTTATTGTTGTGGTGGGTCTTTTCCATGCATAATTGCATGTGGAGGTGGGTCTTATTTCATTCATAGTTGCATAGTGAGGTGACATGTTTGTATGTTGAGATAATTAAATAAGTTAGTGAAGATCGATCATTCTGTCCGAGGACAACTCGGAAGGTCCGGAGCCTGATGAACCGCTTGGGAATGCAAAGTACCTATAGAACCAATTTTCTTTTGTTCAGCGCGGCTCTCTTAGCTATATAGGATTATATTTACTATTTGAACTATTTTTTTTAACATCACAAGTGTAAAATTTGTAAGAAGAAAGGCGTCCACACCACATTATCGCACGGCCGGCTAGAGTGTTTGAGCAAGCATGAGCCGTTTTTCTCGTTGGCACGACGTAAGCAGGAGATCGAATCTAGCGCAAGACAACAAAAGCGCGTGTCATGGTCGATGTCTCCATCACATCAAGTAGCCATCAGCACATTCCCAAGCCCCACTACGATCTTACTTTCTGTCATCTTTCCCTGCACTTTTCTTCGTCTGCACATTTTATCTCTCTAGTGCGCACTATGGAACCTTTTTGCGGTAACATGGGGATTTTGTTATCATCACGGGCGGACAAAATAAAGTGATATGGGCACTAACTTGCTCAGTCAAAAATACCTTAGAAGACCAATTCAAAACCTCTAGAGAGTGGGTAATTAAGCACGCCGAGTGTGTCTAAGTAGAAATATGATATGACACTTAGTGAATGACGTAAGAGAGGGTTCTAATATCATATTATAATATAGTATCATAGCAACTTTGTATTGATATTCTACAAGTGAACAAATAAAGTGTCAATATGATACTATGCATTTCGGGAGTTGGTATTATAATCGTATCATGTGCATGATA
Source organism: Hordeum pubiflorum (assembly GCA_000582825.1). Taxonomy (NCBI): domain Eukaryota; kingdom Viridiplantae; phylum Streptophyta; class Magnoliopsida; order Poales; family Poaceae; genus Hordeum; species Hordeum pubiflorum. The sequence goes on along the minus strand of CBMN010751094.1, from coordinate 4,835 downwards.
CTAACTTATTACACTCACCACCACTAGAGGTCTAAGCACGTCGAGTGTGGCCATTTAATTTATGCAAACCACATTGTACAATTCATAATGCTAGAAAAAATTCCTTTTAAATTCTTTATATAAAATAATATTGTATGATAATGGTATTTCAGGTACAATGAATGGAGATTCGTCCTGCCAAAGCAATTACCATTGGATTATAACAAATGCGTATCATCCTTTTCTCTTTTGCTAGTAGTACTTACTTAACCCATGAGTGTGGATATTTGGCGCACGGGTGCACTGAAACACTTTATTTTAAATAGTTCAAATTTCATATTTAAAAGTTCCAAAAACAATTCAACATGTTCATATGGATGTATACTATACATGTGTAAGGTTTGGTGATGAAATAAATAAACACGTGAGACACAAAAAAGGTTGCTAAATAGTGAACAATATATGCATTGTTCATCTTTCTAAAATCATGACTTTATCATTTTTGTGTAGCTCACATAGTTACTTATATCATCATCAAAATCACCAATGTGACTTTTTTGCTTACCAGTGTGGATTTGTAGATCAAGAGTGCATTGGAGCACTTTCTTTTGAATAGTTCAAAACCATATTTAAAAATTTCAAACAAATAAATAAAATATTCAACATGTTCATATGGATGTATATTACACATGTGTTAATTTTGATGATGAAATAAACAAACATGTGAGTTACACAAAAATGAAATAATATGGTTGCTACTTAGCGAACAATATATGCACTGTTCATCTTTCAAAAATTATGGTTTTAACATTTTTGTGTACCTCACTCAGTTACTTATTTCATCATCAAAATTTACACATGTGTAGTATACATTCATTTGAACATGTAGGTTTTGTGAATTCTATAAAACTTCAGAAATACCATTTTGGCCCTGTTCAAAATATAATGCTCAGTAAGCACGTGCACCAAAGTGACTTTTTGCTTACGAAAATCATAATGATTTGGCGTTCCTTGGGGATGATGCGCGCGTGACGTCTCGTGGCCGCCAGATCGACGGACGAATGTTGGCCGGGGGTGGGGGTGGCTGGCTGTAGCGCATAGAGCATTCGTTCGGTCAATGGCGGCGTTGCACGTGCGCACCTGCAATCGAACGTGGACTCGAGCAGTGTACACCAACACAGTACACAATGCCTCTACCATTTCCTGTCTTCCCCAATCACGAAGACCAGCGCGGCAGTGGGATATGTCGAGGGTGCGACAACCAATCCAAATAGATCCGGTCCCAACCAGCATGACAAACGGGGATGCAACAAGGGTGCCTTATGCACCAACAAGGTCACCCTAGCCACTGGAGAGGGGGTCGACGCATAAGCAAAGACAGTGGTGACTCAACTCATGAATATGGAAGGGGCGTCATCTTTGCCACTGTCCATGTTCTTCACCACTCAGGTGATTCTTGTTCTCCATGGGAAGTGTTTGTCGCCACAGGACAATGCACCAGACCGCCAAGCGATTCGGTGGTGACATTGTCTCCCTGTTCGCTCACAGCAGCATAGTCGGTGGCATGCATGAGGCCACCATCGCCCTGATGCTGGAAGCTCGCCCCCTCACCTCTCCCATTTCCCACTCGATGGACATGCGAACTAGTGTCGCCACTGCTCCCTCCTCCATCCAATAGCCATAGAGGGAGTGGCCTTGCACTTCCGCGAGGCCTATCTCCCGCGAGGTGAGTATGAAACAAATGCCTCTCGCACCAAGTTATGCTATTTTCTAGTGGATTTTCCAGGCTCTACAGTCATTATTCTATCTAGGAGAGATTAGGATGACCGGGCTTAGTTATAAATTTTCGGGGACGAGGGGGGGGAGGGGGTGATTGGTATGGCAGTGGTTTGGTTGGTTCTTTGACCATAGAGGGGAGGCACACATACTTGTTTGGGACCCATTTGAATGGCACCAAAGTGGATGTTGTGTATGTGGTAGATTCATCACGCCTTAGATGCTAAGGCATGTTTGAGTAGGAGGACTGAATAACATGTGGTGGTGATGGATTCAATTAAAATGGAACACAGAGTATCAGCTATATGTGATGTTGTAAATTGTAATATTGGATCATAGGAGAACAGCAAGCCATCGTTAACACGAAGCACTTTTTGTGAGGGAAGCAGCATACTGATTGCTACATAACAAACTGCCATGCTTGTTGTTGTTAAGTTATCATATATTTTTAATAACGGACCCCTAGAATTTCCCATCCTTTTCATTGTTAAGTTTCCATATTGATTCTTATTAGGCCATCACTTCTGAAGTTACCACTCATCCTCTTCAAATTTTACCTGTGCTAAATAACAAATTTCCATGTGTTTATTGTGCAATCATGTAATTACCCAGAGAGTATATACCAAAAAGTTAAGGTTAACTCATGTTATACCTTAGTTGTAACTTTAGATACATCGTCATGTCTAATTGTGTGTTCCAAGAATGGAAAGCTTTGTTTTCAGAGTTTCGTTCCTTGTTTGTCGTGTTTAGATGACATTTTCTCAAGATCATCCTGACAATCATTGAATTTTTGTTTTAGGTTTCACCTTTTAGGGTTATCTCCTAGAAATATTTTCAAGAGTAGGCCGACAATTTTTTGTTCTCATTACCTATGAGTTTTTAGATGGTAACTATTAAGTTTGCCTGTTGGCAAGTTTTGTTAAAGATTTGGCTGGCACTTTTTCGCTTCTCATTGGCTATAAGTGTTAGATGGCAACTATTAGGCTTACACTTTGGAAATTCTATCAAGATCAGGATGCCAATTATTTCTTAAACATGGTATATGATAGTAATGTGGTTGGCAATTAGTGTAGCTACCCCTTTCAACTTTTCTCCTTGCAAGTAAGGATGCCATGACAACATGATCACTAGTTTTGGTGGCAACTCAAAGGAAAGCTTAATTCTAGTTTCATAAAGGGTCAAGGGATCATGGCAAAAAATGTTTAACTAGTTTTAATTTTCCTTACTTGTTCAAGTTGTTTATAAGGGGTTAATTCGTGTAACTAGGCTAGCAACTTTAAGATGTGTGCCCATTTTTTTTACTTTGTGCCAACATGGCTGGCGACTTAAGATCTTCATCCATGGTTGTCGGTCCAGTGGAACCAGGGTGCCACGACCCATCTACTGCCGGCCCATTCAACTGTGCGAAGAAGGCCCAATGCAGCATCCAGCCCGCTAGAAGACTCTGGAGGCCATCCTGTGAGCCCTCGGCTCAGGGAGGACACCTCTCTCTAAGAGGGACCCACCAGACGTTCGTCTACCAGCAACAAGCGGCCTCCCGAGGTCTCCCCCGCGAGGCTTCTTCCCGTGAAGCCCTTCGCTTGGAGGGGTCGTTCAACACTGGCCATGCAACAGTCCTCTCGCCACGTGGGTGACTTGCAGCGCTAGCAGAAGATGTAAGGATGGCGCCAGCGGGCGCCACAGAAGAATCTTTNCCCTTTGTGATAAAAGGGTGGCGAGCAGCTGTCCTCCCGGAAGGCGAGTTCCAACACTTACCCGATTGGTGCAAGGAGACCAATGTGACACCAATCGCTAGGGCGGACGTCACAGGCGAGCCCATGAGCACGTCATGAATGGCGCCTTTGGCAGGATGAAGACCAACTTTTTCACGGAAGACTGCGCATTTGTCCCCCTTTGATTTGCCGCCCTGTGGTCGCCTTTTCCCGCCTATTATGGGAAGAGAGGCCCATGGCAAGGATAAGGGGGTCAGACGGCCACCGTAGATAGGGGTGAATGATTAAGCTCCCATTCGAGAGAGAGACAGAGAGAGAGGAGGAGAGAGCTCTTCTTCTTCCTCGTAGCTTGTAACACTTGTGCAACCCAACCGAGAAGAAAACACACAAGGCAGGAGTAGGGTTTTACAC
>CBMN010751089.1:0-11981 GCA_000582825.1 Hordeum pubiflorum | reverse complement strand
CTCATTTCAGTCCGTATGTAGTCCAAATTGAAATATCCAAAACACCTTATATTTGTGAACGGAGGGAGTACATACCTTTTGACTTTCGTAGTTCTTATAATTATTAGTATATCCACAGGATATGGTCTGACCATAAACATGATAGTAAAGGCAATGAAGATTTGGGAGTAATAATGGCTTACTTGTTACTACCATCCCTTTATTTATTAGAAGTGTTTCACAATTTAACTTGAAAAAAAAATGGTTTTCAGTAGCCACTAGCCAGTGTAAAGAATGCTAGCACTAGCAGGCCTAAGGCTACAAAGAATGTATAACCTTCAAGACAACATAGACAGTAATAAGTGCACTCATGTTCGACTTATTGTTGTACGACCCCAGGAAAGTTTTCGAGATACGAATTTTGTCATCACCAACAATACCTTCATATTTTCTTATTTTTGAAGCATACAGATGGGAGCTTAGCCAATTTATTAATGAGAGGATCGTAGTTTAAATCTTACAACATCCATCGCCAATGGACCCGCCAAGACCAACAAAACCTTACTACAATGATACTGTGTTATCAACATAATACATTAAAAACATCTTACCTGAGTGTAATTTGATACAAGGACAATACGGTCATCAGTTTTCAGTCGGAGGTGCCCCAGCAATCTAGCCAACACATGCATTTTGCCAGATAGTTCTACCCACATTCCTCCTCCACCAGTCCATGATCCAGATCTTGCATAAAAGAAACGATACAGATAAGTTGGATTTGCTTGAGAAGCTAGTGAGAAAAGTTAGGCATACCTTCCTTGAAACAGTTCTGGGGGGAAAAAGCGTAGACAGTCATCGAAACCGGAGCCTCCTGACTTGCTACTCTTTATGGTGTCATAAATTAGCTGCAATACCAAGATAACCAAGCAACATATGTTTGTCATGCTAAATATAGTTACCAAAAAAGTGAAACTGATGCAGGCTGGCTATGAAGAACAGTAACACAGGCAACAACAGCCTAGAATTTCCCATAACGTATCAAATCACATTAGTAACTTCCTAGCTGCCAGGTAACCAGGAAATAAAAAGTCAGTGCAAGAACTTGGTTACCAAACCTATTCCACATTCTACAAGGAATATGTGGTCAGCTTATAAAATTGTCAATCTATGCAGGATACATTATCATGAAACAAGCTTTAAAACTGTCAACGGACATTTTCTTGAAAAGTACATAATTACATTATACAATGCAGATGCAGGGTAGCACTTGACAGCAATATAGAAGTATGCAATGTTGTACTTAAGCCTATGGTGCTTGAAAGAGAGATCCATTACTAGTTACTACTACAAATGTTAGAGTTGGTGACGGTGGTGGTGGGGATTCATTCACCCTCTTCAACCTCCCGGGTCATTGTTTATAAGGCGTCCCGCCTTGGACGCTAATGCGGCAAGGTGCCCTGGCAGTGTCTTACAATTATGCACGCTTTAGGCGCTTATGAGTCGCTTAGGTGTCAGGGCGGTTGGTTCTCGCATTAGGTCGCCTTATAAACAATGCCGCAGATACATACCTTAACAACATAACTAATGCTTTTTTTGAAGCGGGGAAGGAAAAACAGATACTTCAACACAAATCGTGACAGGAGTCAAGACAAAGCTCAATCCAGCGTGGCAGCGATGCTGAGGATGTAGTGTAGGTCAAGCAGGGCCACAACATCATGATGCCAGGTGAGGACATCGACCAAGTGCAGCGGCGGGGCCAAGGGCGTGTAGAAGGCGGAGCCAGACGAGACAGCTCAATGTGTTGGGGTTTAGCAAGATACGGACATTAACTAATTGCAGTAAAAAATGATTGTAATAAACTCTGATCCTACTGTCGAAACTACTTTCACTGAAAGAGATATATCGTGGAGCGAAACATTAAACTCAAATTATTTACCTTTGGATGATTGCATAATTTCTTAAGAGCAGTAATATATGCCAAAACTTTAGTACTCTTTGCCTCTTCAGATATCAAGCGTTTAACCTGACAGGGTCAACCACAGACTCCTGTAAATATAACTTGGACTACCTTACATGTGCCTACTGAATATTGCTTGAAACTCAGAATGGTACAAAATTTCCTTACATTTTTGGAGTGTATGAAGTGGTTGTACAGTGTCATCTGTAAAGGAGTCAGCTTGCAGCATACTACTTCAACAATCTATACATAAGCAGGGTTAAGTAATGTAGACGAGGCACAATTATATAATGTAGAAAGAAGGAAGAATCACTATAAAAGACAAAATGGATAGCAGGTACACAATTCTTTTGGTGTTTTCTGAATGTGTGATGAACATATCCGGCCAAATATACACTGGACAGGACATACCTTTGGTGGCAAGTGATTGGACAGCAGGGCATTTGTTCGTCTCAATATAAACTGAATATCATTGAGATGCCATCAGAAGAATTCAGAAGGTAATTAACCTAGAGCCCATAAAATTGTAGAAGAAAATGCATGGAAACAATTCTAGAGGAGATTATAACATAAATGTGGACAATACAGTTGTACATAATTATGTAGTGCAGAGTGCAGACAACCTTCTTCAGAGGAAAAGGACTTGCCTGATTTACTTTTGCACTAAGCTCTCCAGATCTCTCGGATCCCAACTTCTTTTCTTCTGCAGTTGCTGTGGGTTCTCTTCCACGAATTATTGGTGCCTTCAGTTAGGGGCAGATACTGTTAGAGTTAAATACAGAGGAAAGGAAGATAGAATGCAATTAACAGGAATAGCACATGATTTTAGATGCACAACACACAAAGAAACTTGAATAATAAATATCTGAGAACACAGTGGTACTAGTTGTAATTCATACTCCCTCCGTCCCGAATTACTTGTCGCAGAAATGTGTAGAAATGGATGTATCTAGAACTAAAAATACGTCTAGATACATCCATTCCTGCTACAAGTAATTTGGGACGGAGGGAGTATTTAGCAGTATAACTTGTGATTTTCATAAAAAGTACATACTTCATAATATCGGCGAAAATATGCGGCATCCCCCAGAACTCCTGGATTTGTAAAATTTACCATTGAAAAGAACTCTTCCAAATCATTCTGCAGAGGAAAATGAATATATCAAAATTCAAAACGATGGTTCCAGCTACAATATGGAAAAGAATGGGAAAGCAAAAACCTACCTGCATTGGGGTACCTGATAACAGGATACGCCGTGTACAGGGAAGGGCCGCCAGTGCCTGGTGGATCAAGTGTTTTGATGAATTCAGGCAGAGCAAAATCGGAGATGAACTTAAATGCAAACGACTCGTGTATGTATGAAACGCAACTGAATTGGCAAACTGATATACCTTATTTGTTAGTGTCTGGTCATTTTTCAGCCTGTGAGCCTCATCACATATGAGAAGGTCACAGCTTCCTGGTATTTCAAATTTTGACGAATGCATGCGGAAGGTCTCGTAAGATATGATAAGTACCTGATGACAATCCCAAACATATAAATTCACCAGACGTTGTCATGAACATGCAATTCTGATTGCAATTAGTAAGCATGGTAAATAGAAAATAGCAGAAAGGAGAAGAGTTTGGGTAAAAGAAAACCTGAAGACGGCTCAAGGGCTTTAAGAAACTTCCTATTCCAGAAAGAACGTCAGCACGCGTGCTTTCACAGAGGGCAAGCAAGTGCACTTTGCCTTTTAACCATTTACTTATCTCAGATTCCCAGTTGCTAACTAGGCTTGTGGGGGTTACAATGACAGCCCTTTTAACCATTGGCTTACCCTCAAAGCCTTGAGCGAGAAGGGTATATAGTAAAGTTATCGACTGTAAAGTCTTTCCCAACCTGGAAAGTGCAAGGAAGTGTCAGAAGTAGCTTTTATGTAACAGTGAGTCAGTGACTAAATAAAAGGATGGAAAGACAGAAGCATTGCGTATTTACATCAAAGTATTAAAATGGACAAGAGGGAGGGCATGAATTGTTCCAGCTTATTACCCCATGTCATCAGCTAAAATGCATCCAGTGATTCCATCGTCACTTAGCAACCCAGAGACACAATCAAACATAAACTGAACTCCTTCCCTGCATTACAACACAATCAAGTGATTTACTTTCTTCATCTCCAAGATTCAGAACAAATCAGCATTGTTAGTTATTGTTTGCACCTGCTTAGCCTAAAAATAAAGCTACAGTGCAATATGTAGTATCTATAGGTGAATGTCTACAACTTACAGAGAGTACATGTTCTGCACAAAGTTAATGCTGATTGTAATTATCATGGGGAAACCATAAAATAGAGGGTTCACTGCAAACAATCAAGCATGTAAAAAATGAATATATGAAAAACATTAACAGGATAATATATTACCTTTGATGAGGACGAAGGTAACGTACAAGCAGATGATCAACTTCAATTGCAGTAAAATTGTTATTCTCTTTGTCACATTCCTCGGGTTGCCACAAAATTAATGGCTCTATGCCAGATGGAAGAGGTTCCTCTTTCTCTGAGGAATCATCACTAGCAATGGTAGGCAGCTGCTGAAGATTGTTTGGAACTGCAAATGGCTGTACTGAACCCCACGGGACAAATCTTTTACGGGCTGAAAGGCGCCGAGCAAGAAGCTCACTATTTTCACTATATCCGTTTCCACACGGAGGTTTGAATGGTTTTCGAGCTATCGCTGCCGCATCAGAAACTGAAAGGATGCGTGGAATAAGTGGCTGCCTTCGGACAACCAGGTTTCCCCTGACAAAAACCAGGAAAAAATGCATAAATATCTTCAAACAAGAGAGTGCATTTGTGATGCTATAGTCGATTAAACCAAAACAAATTTCAGTGTGTGCAAGGCAATCTAAGAGAAAATGACTTGTAACTGAGAAAAAGGCTTAAAGTGAACATTAGCAATACATCACGTAGCGCAAGATTGTTCCAGCTGACCATACTTTCTCTGACCAATACAGTAAGATTTCAGGATTCTTTCATGTAGAAGGCTAGTCCTATTGTACATGGTACTCACTGTCATATCTCTATGCTTAAAATCATGAGAGATGACTAGAGTATCCACACTACAGAGCACTCTGTTGCACATGGCTACCTACTGTTTACTTGGTATGCACAATGAGTTATTGACTAAGTCCATTCTGTCCACATATGAAAAGAGTTACAAGACGGAATACAGAAGGTTAAATCTCTCTGTCCATATTTGCCAGCTTCATGTGATCTCCTCCAAGTCATTCAGCCGTATGCATACTCACCAGCCACCGTATTTACGCGAATGGCAATATTCAGCTTGAAGCCGGTACGGAAACTTGAGTGACAGGTATAGCTAGTTAGTGAGAGGGGTCGGATCAAAGCATCAACATTTAGGCTTGGATACTCCAGAACAAAGTTCTCGGGAGATAACCCTGCAGATTACATGGGAAACAACCAATCGAGTGGGATGAAAAAGAGAGATCCTTCTATCACATTGTAAGTTACAGGGAGATTATAGTATTTAAATTCTAGCCTGTTTTTCCAGAACAGACCACGGTGTGGGGAGAGGAATTTGACTTGGGTCTCTTATGCTAAATTCTAGAGGAAGTGGATCAAACACACCCAAGCTGAGGCACATTGTTCAAATGTACTCTAACAGGGCGTGGATTAGTGCATCACTGGGGACTCTTATGATGAATTGGCATCTGAAACCACAAGCATGTCCCACTACAATTCAGGAGCATCCATCGACTAGTCTCGTCACCATAAAAAATCCACTAAGATGCGTCGATACACTAATGCGAACCCTAGCCCCTAAGAATCCTCTAAGATGCGTCGATACACCACCAGCGCACAGCACGGACACGCACACTTGGGCCGAAATGGTAGGGCCGAAGAGTACCTGACGAGCGCGTCCACGTTCTGCGACTTCCTCTCCTCGTCCGGCTCCGCAGCGCCCCGGCGCCCGCCCTGGACTGGCCGCCCGCCGTCGCCGTCGCCGACGCCGTCATCGCTGTCGTCCACTTCCTCACCCTCGTCCTCGACGCCGCCCGCGTCGCTGCTGTCCGCCACGTACTCGTCGTCGGCTGCCTCCGCCCCGCGCTCCGCCTCGGACTCCGACTCGTCGGAGTCGGAGGAGAGGGTGACGACCTCCTCCTCCTCGTCGGAGTCGCTGCCGCGGCGGTCGCGCTTGCTCCTCGACGGCATCGCGCCACCTCCGGCGAGTGGGATGGTTCGAAATGGGCACCGAATCGTGTGGATTTTCCGCTCGGAGTTGGGGGATTTGGGGAATTTTTAGGAATGGGACCGGGGTTTGGAGGCGCTGCAAAAGTTTTGGCGGTATGGAGGGGGAGCAGCGTGTCGGAGAAGGTGCGGGAGAAGAGGGAGAGGGGTGGTTGGGCTGGATCGGAGGATCTGTTTCTGAGGGGTTCAGCCCATATTTACGGCCCAAATAGGTTAGCTTCTCCAATGAGGCTTTGGGGGTCCCCCATTCCAAAAAAACGTCCCTCATTGCAACAAAGTGTCTGTTCTAAAGAAAAGATACACCATCAAGTCAAAAAAAAGCAGCGGAGTGTCGGATAAACGGACTTGGAAGGGTGCCATTTTTTTTTCGCATGTGTTTTTTTTATCTCAGTCCGGCAGTTTCCGCCCTCAAAAAAAAAAGTCCAGCAGTTTTCTTTTGGGTCTTTTGGGGTTTTTTATTCTGTTTTTATTCGTGATATATTTTATTAGTTTCTAATTTTACTTTTACTTAATTTATTTTTAGAGTTTTTTGTAATATGTGAACATTTTTGTAAATTCATGATTTTTACAAATGCATATGCATTTTAAAATTATGATAACATTTTTCTTCAATTTGAAAACATACTAAAATTTCTCGTGAGTGATTTTTAAATTCATGATGTTTAAAACTAGAACGTTAATTTTTTATATGTGATTATTTTTAAAAGTCCTATGAATTTTATATTAAAAATCATGTTGTTAAAATCAATCTAAATAATCGATAACCATTTTCTAGGATAATTGCTGAAAACCTAGAAAGAAGAAGAAAGAAAGTCGGGAGGAAATTGCTCCGTCCGGCCTAATAGGCCCCCCATGTGCGTTTATGTTGTTTTGTCTATCTTCATTGCACTTGTGCACGATATATTTCTCCAGATAGCTCATGTACCCACATGTATATTTACGTATGTAATTTTATTGGGCATTGCATTAATTTATGTGGAATATGTCCCAATTTTTGTGGAGATATGTTGTCTACTTGTCTTTGTTGTGCTTATTGTGTCCACGGGAACTGACACCATGACTCCATGGGTCTGCGGCTTTTGGTCTAGTGGAACGAGGCCCTGATCAGGCATGTGTATTGTCCAATGCATTAGCCATTTTGGCGTTGCGGTCATGTCAAGTAAACATGATGATATGTTGGGTTGGCCCAGCTTGAAAAAGCGCAGACCCCAAATGACAAGCCCGAGCTCTGCTCGAAACCTTAAAATGTCCCTTTTCTCACGCGAGTGCTATATCTCGCATTAAGCGAGTGCTCCTTTCGTCTCACTCAAGTTTTTTGCCCCGCGAGGTAGCGAGTAGGCCGGCCCATTTCTATCTTTTTTTTTCTTCGCTGGTTCGTTCTCCAAAAGCTCGCTGGCTTGGTTCGTTACGTTTTTTTTCTCTTTTTCGGTTTTCTTACCTTTTTCTTCGTTTCTTCACTGTTTTTTTGTTTGTCTATTTTCTTTGCTTTGTCATCGATTTTCTTCCTTTCTTTCCCGGTTATCACTGGTCTGTTCTTTTTCATTCGTTTTTATTTGTTTCTTTTCTCGGTTTTTCATTAGTTTTTTGCTTCTCTTTCTTTGTTCCGTTTTTATGTCTTCCTTTCTTGGTTTTCATTAGTTTTTTTATTCTTTTTTCATTTGTTTCTTCTTCTTTCTGGTTTACTTTGTTTCTTTTTCGTTTTTCGTTTTTTGGGTTTTCTTTGTTTCTTTTGGTTTCATTCTACATTTTTGGAATATGTAGAAAATATTTTTTAATACACATTTAACATTTTTCAATACAAACTTAACACTTTTTTAATAGATTCAACATTTTTCTATAAACATTTTTTTAATTCTTGATTAAGTTTTTCAAATGCTTGATTAATGTTTTTCTAAATACAAGGTTAACATATTCTAATACATGGTCAACATTTTTCTATGCATGCTTATCAATTTTCAAATGCTTTATTAACATTTTCTAAATGCAACATTAACACTTTTTTAACACATGGTCAACATTTTTTCCAAATACATTTTAGAGTTTTCAAATGCTAGATTAAAATTTGTGAAATACTTATTCAACATTTTTTTCAAGTGCTTGATTAACATTTTATATACATGATAAAAAAAATCATCATTTTTAACACATAGTCAACTTTATTTTCTATACACAGTTGATATTTTTCATAAATTTGTTCAAGATTTTCTCAAATGCTTGATTAACATTTTGCTATACATGGTCAGAAAAAATAATCATTTTTAATACATGGTCAACATCTTTTCTATACACATTTAACATTTTCTAAATGCTTGCTTAACATTTTTCAAACACTTGTTCAACATTTTTTTAAATCTTGATTATTATTTTTAAAATACATGAACAAAAAAATTCATGCATATTTCAATTTTTATACATTTTCTGTATATGTGATAAACATTTTGTCTATACACGTTCAACATTTTCATATGCTTGGTCAACATTTTTCAAATATTTTATGTAGAGTGATATTTGTAGTATGTTCATTCAGAATATTTGGAAGTACAAGCAAAAGTAAAAATAAAAATAAAAATAAAAAATAAAAAAGTTGAAAACAAAACAAAATAGAGAACGAGGCTATTGTTTCTTGCTCGCCTGGTTGGCCCAACTCGCGGCACCTAACCTTCAGCCAGGGTTGCCTGAATTCGAGACATAGGGACACCCCTTTTCTCAAGCCTGGACTGTCTCAAAGCCTGAAACGGTTCCTTTTCTCAAGTTGAGCATGAATCGGACGTTCCTTTTAGTGTGCACGCGTGCAAGCTGGGCCCGAAATCTGGAAAACTGAAGCTTGAGCTTTGAGTTGTAAGAGCGTCTCTAGCAGACCCCTTATATCGCCCCGACTCGTAAAATAACCGTCAGTTTACGGTTTTACGCGAAAAAGTGGCCCGAACAATCATCGTAAATGCGTCTGACCCTCAATTTCTTTTAAGTGGTGCGGTAAATTGCCCCTTCCGACCCGCGAAAACACAGTTTCACCCCCACACCCCGTCGGTGCCCTGTATCTCGCGAAAATGGTTGGCGGGAAGGACATTTTAGCCCGCCAGCGTTCCCCACCCCAATCCTGCGGGCACCCGGCACCGTCGCCGCCCGCCCGCCGCCTTCGAGTCCGGCCAAATCCACCGACGGAATCACGCTGCCAGGCCGCTCCAAACCCTAGTCCATCGTGGCGGTTCGCCGCCGTCCCGGATCCGCCGAGCGGAGCCGTCCCCGGGTCGCCGCCACCGAGTTGACACCCGCCCCGGATTCGCCGAGCCGAGCCGCCACCGGATCGACCTCTGCCGGTGAGTACTTTTCTGCCCCCTTCTAGTTTGACTTACATAACGATTTGTAGATGATTTTTCGTTCATGGGCGCTCGGGTGCGATTTGTAGATGGATTTGAGCCCTTGCGAGGAATTTTTGCTCAGGTATTTGTCCTCGTCCGACGACTCGGACGTATAGTCGTTGCTCGAGAGCCATCGGCAGCAGATGGTGCTGGTGGTGGTGCTCGCGTTGAATGAGCTCGAGGATCGAAACCGAAAGAGACGGTGAGGATCGATCGTCGGTCGTATTTGCATCCCTCGCAACCGCCATCTCGGGAACATGATGTTGATGCAAGACTACTTCGCGAACAATCCCACGTATCCTCCGCACCTCTTCTGGAGAAGGTATCAAATGCGCCGATCCCTCTTCGTAAAAATAGTGCAAGCTTTGCGATGCCAATTCTCGTTTTTTTACTCAAAGGAGAAACAGAGTGGGCTTGAAGGGTTCTAGCACATATCAAAAAATCTCGGTTGCTATGCGGGTGATTGCATATGGCATTCCCGCTGACTATGCTGATGAATATCTTCGCATTGGAGAAGATACTACATTTGAGTCAGTGCATAGGTTCGCCAAAGTGATCATCCGCGTCTTTGGTCCTGTCTATCTTCGTGCACCCAACAAGGAAGACACAAAAATGTTGATGGCAGCAAATGAGAGGCGAGGTTGGCCTGACATGCTAGGAAGCATAGATTGCATGCATTTGAATTAGAAAAACTGCCCGAAGGCATGGCACGGGCAGTATCGTGGCAAGTCTCGTGATGCAACAATTGTGCTAGAGGTTGTAGCATCCGAGGATTTATGGATTTGGCATTGCATTTTTGGTATGACGGTACTTTCAATGATATCAATGTGTTGCAACGGTCTCATTTGTTTACTAGACTTTCTAGTGATGATGCTCCTGCTTGCAACTACACGGTGAATGGGTATGAGTACACAAAAGAGTATTATCTTGCAGATGGTATTTACCCTTCTTGATGTACATTAGTCAAGAGCATCAAAAAGGCGAAAACTAGGAAGCATGTGGAATTCGCAAAGGCAAGAGAGGCTGCCCAAAAAATACATTAAAAAAGCCTTTGGGGTTTTGCAATCTAGGTTTGCTATTGTTTGTGGTCCTACTCGTTTTTGGGACAAGTGAAGAACATCATGACATGTTGTGCCATTCTTCACAACATGACCATCGAAGATGAGAGAGATATGGACTTGAAGTTCTCCTACGACAATATCGGTAGCCATGTGAAGCCAGCTAGAGACCCTGACCGCATACAAGTATTCCTTCAGACATGTCGGCATGTTGAAGACGCAAACACCCACTATCAGCTTCAGGAGGATCTCATTGAGCATTGTTGGCAAAGGCATGGACTGTAAAATCTGCCATTTTTACACTCATTTCATTTAATTCATCTGTGATTTGTATCATTGAATCATTGTTCAATTCGGGACAACTCTTATATTGACTTATTGTTTAATTCCGTGATTTGAATAATTATTGTAATGTGGATGATTGTTACATTATAATATTCACATTTTACCTTATGTTGAATTCATAATTATGTGTAATATGTGACATATGTGTCAAATTCAGAAAATACCACGTGCTTTTGCGGGCTGGCGGGTGCTTCTGTTGGGCCGCAACACCCGCCAGCCTGCAAAGCACGCTTTTCGCGTACTGTAAACGCAGTCCGCTATATAAGGGGTCTGCTAGAGATGCTTTAGGATGAAGCACAACCTTGGGCCCAACTTTCTTTTGAGTTCTAAGACGAAGCCCAAGCCCAAGACCGAAGGCAAGCCCGTCCCTGGTTTTGGGGTTTTTTGGGACTGGCTGCCCACAATCAAGTTTAGCGTCACCATTGGGGTAAGTAAATATTAGTAAGCACACGGGCAACCCGTTGCATGGAAGGAAAGAGGAAGAGTTAGGACTATGGGCCTGTTTGGATGGTGTCCACGTTGAATTGTGCCTGGCCTGGACAGTGTCTAAAAAGTGCGTGCAAATTGTTTGGTTGCTGCCTGGAAAAGTTGTTGCTAGCCTGGCCTGGTGATCTGACATTTTGCTTAGCCTGGGGTGTAACCCAGGCAATCTACTTGGCCTGGACCAGGCGCTCAGAAAGTGACGCCTGATAGCTGCCTGGGCACGTTTTTTCAGCCTTATTGCTCTTACGAGCCTTCAATCCCTTTCAATCATGCTAGTAAATATTAAAATATTCATCATGCCAGGCCACCAACAAAACACATCCTATCCAGGCTAGCCACACCAGGCACAAACACATGGAAGTACTAGGCACAACGCAGACATCCTCTTCATCGAGGCACGAAGGCCAGGCCACTAACCAAACATCCCCTAAGGGTGTGTTTGATAGCTGTTCCCATCCTAGCATAGTTGTTCCCATTTGAGACATGCTTAGTCTAGACATGCTTAGTACATGCAACTGCAGTTGTTTGGTAGCAGTGTATGTATTG
>CBMN010751084.1:0-12161 GCA_000582825.1 Hordeum pubiflorum | reverse complement strand
TGCAAATGATGCGATGATGCATGCGGCAACCAAGTAAATCACACGACGAAACTCGAAATAGAAGGGGAATCTTCTGAAGCGTCGGTCCAGGCTGTTACAATTACATCTTAAGCATCGGAAGACTACACATACCAACAAGATGATGCTCTCTGAAGTGCAATCAGACAAGAAGGTATGTGGGTCTCATCAACGCATAGTTCAATTGATGCTCATCTTGCTTATATATTGTTTGTCCACAGGATGCCACTAAAGGAGAAACCACATCAACTCCTGTCACAGGAAAGCACAATAGGTACTCTGCACTGCATTCTTAACATTATGTTTGCATACATGACTTTTATAACATCTCCGTGCTCACCATGCAATCGCTTGTTGTCAGTATTCACCATGCGCCCTCAGGGAAACCCGCACGTAGGGTGTTGTTCCCTGGAAAATAAAGGATGCACGCACGGCATTGCAGGTGAACATGATTTACTTGATAGACCATCTTATACAGCTCTACAAACCACCGTTCACAAGCTCAGTTGTTTTTTCAGCTTCCCACCATCGTTACAACCGAATGGAGGAAGCCGGTTGCTAGGCTACGCTACACCGAGCTGTCACAAATCTAGGATCAGCCACTTTTGTCGCCCGCATAGCTTGATCTTGCCTGATGAATGTGTTATGATCACATTAGCTCCCTTTGTATACAAAATGGAGTAGTTCCTGTGTATGTCTACATGGAACCCCTCTGCTATGCTACGCTGCGTCCAATACTTTTGTAGCTCCACAAGACTTGTTGTCATGCAGTTGATGAATTATGATCATATCATCCCTCTCTTTATGTCAACCAAAGTGATTCCCACATGTGGCTGCATCAATTTTACTTTCAATTTTATAAGATCTAAACAATCAACGTTACAATGTATGTTAGGGTCATCTCCATTCATATCTGGTGTCCTATCGTCTTGCCCACCGTTCGGCAGGCAACGCGCGGCTCCCCTATCTAGTGGCTTATACACGTGCACAAACCTCTGTGGCATTGATCCCCGTGAAGACCAGCGACCAGGATACAGTGCGCAAAAAAGATTAAACGAATTCTTACTACTTATCAGCTTCGTGCAAAATCACCTCGTCCATTTTTCACGATATCATTGTCAGCTGCGTGCGAAATCACTTCTCATTTTTCACGATATCATTTACCACCACAAATCAAGAACAAACGTAAGGCTGTAACACTAAACAATACTGTTGAAATGTAGTATCTCTGATTGTATAAATGGACTTTCTCAAAAAAAAAAAAAGTTGTACAAATGGAGAATTGGGAGTTGCCTGGAGGAGTAAAAGAAATCAAATGAATGGCCAGGACAGACTTGTATTATGTGACATACAACAAACTCTTCAAAGGCAGGAGAACATAAGCGATGCTCTTACTGTGTAAAATTCTGCGTGCCTGTGTGGCAAGAGATAATGCATGATCAGAAGAACAAACAATAAGAATGAGGGATTGAAGTCCGTTTCCTTCGTATCGTATTTCAACAACCACATCTGAGAAAATAATCAGGCAAAATTATACAGCTTCGCTGCACACTAATTGTCGCTTCATCAACCAAAACAAGTGTTTCGGCCTTACGCGTTACCTCGCAAACCTTTGAGATTTCATTTGGCAGCTCTGTTAGAAGCCAAACCTCGGCTATCCCCAATCGTTTCTGATTGCACTCATCCAATTATTTGCTTTAGCTCGGTTCTGGCGGGACCAATTTGAGGCTGCGCATCCACTCGCAAAAGCTAGGGTCATCAAAGTGGATGAAGCTGCTCTTCAGCCTGGTCCTCAGTTCAGGAACAAGGGTCCGTAGCTGAGGAAATCTCGACTCCTGAAACGTGCAAATCTCATGTTAACAATTACAGCCTTGCTCACGATTTTGTTTATCAGTGACCGTGAATCTAGCTGCCGTAAGACCTATCAGTGAAATAACCCAGCCGGGATGAATGCAGGCGAACCAGAATGTCACTGCTAAGGTTAAGAGAATCATTACCTGCTCATAAGTAGGGTCCTTGTGAGCTGGGATCAGGCGCGAGACGAAGTATCTAGCCTGAGAGCTCCCTTCCTGCACCAGAACACCAACAACAAAAAAGATAGTGAGCAAAACAAAGCATGTAGCTTGTGCCAAGTCGTGTTTCATGATAGTTCCACAGTTAATGAATTTGGAAGTACTGTCAGACTGATTTGAAATCAAAACAAGGGGTGTATACAAAACAAAGGGCATATCAAGCACTTCAAAGCAAACTACAGAATTATACTGAACACCATAACTGAAAAGATGTTGATTGCCAAATTTTTCTATGAATGGTATGTAATCTAACACATGGGCTATATAAGATATGATACTATGATGATAGCAAAGGCATGGGCAGAACAGTTGATAAGAGAAAGGGAAGGAAAGCAGTTTGAATTTTGGAAATCAAAGTGAAGATTGGTAACAGGGAAACTGACTCTGAATGAAAGTATCCTGGGAGCTGGAAAACGAAGTTCGCTTAGCTCTTCTGCCAGCGTACGACATGCTGCCAAAGCTGCTGCAGTTTGTCCTTCTTGGGTTGCTAGTTCAGCACCCTGATGACACACGGTAAGAAAGTGCAACTCAGAAAATATTACTCTTTGATAGCAACATTATGATGAACAACCAAAATAGCCATTGCATACTGATAATTCAACACCATTTATATGTTAAGTAAATGAGCAAAAATATGACATTTTCCAGGTATATCAAGTATTAGCATCATTTACACACATACATTCATGAGATCTCTATATTCCTTCTAACCATCCACTGGCCCCTATTCAAAATTTAATAGTTCCAACGAATTCACCTTTCAAACTTTATTCATTATATTTCTTGCAAAATCTTTATGATTCTCTACCTAATAATAAAGCACGGATTGCTTCTTCCAGTTCACCGTCGTAATACGCTTCTTCTCGCGAATTTACGGTTCTTCCCATGAATTTTGTCTGTGAGTTTTTTCCTTCGGCACGTACATAAAAAAAGGGTAATCCCACCCGGGCCCGAACCGGACCATACCACTGCCCGCAGCTCCCTCCTGACCGAGCTCCCCTCGCTCCTCTTGCGCCGGCGACCCCGTACCTCCGCCAAGCCCCACTCCCTGCAACCTTCTATGTTGCGCGGATACTTCAGAAAGCGCACGTATCCAGCCGGATACTGCCCCGATACGGCCCGATACGTATCCCGTAAGAATTAATATATGTAATATCTACATACAAACATATCCCCGTATCCATGTTTCTAGAAAATTGGCGTATCGGGCGTATCCCCGTATCCCATATCCAATACGTATCCAAGTATCCATGCAACATAGGCGACCTTCCCCGCCGTACCTCCGGCCGCTCCGGCGCCTCGCCCCTCTCCCTTTTCCTCCTTCCTTTTGATCTCCTCTCACCTCTCTCCCTCTTTCTCGCTGAACAGGGACCTCCAGGAGGGCATGGCGCCGCCGGCCCTAAATCTCGCCGGATCCGGCCGCCTCCATGCCAAATCCGCCGGAAATGGATCCACCCCGGCCAGATCCGCCCGGGCCCCGCCGTCGTCGCCACTGGAGCGCCGCCCCGCTCGACCTGCAGCGTCGCCGCTGCCTGTCCCTGCCCGCGTCTGCACAAGGACGACGCTCGTCCCGCTCGCTCGCAGCGCTTGCGTGGGCCGCCGCCCCAACCGGCCCGGCATCAAGCCAAGGCCCAGCCCAAGCCGAGCCGCTGCCATACTAAAAAAATTAGTACGTTGGGCCTACTCAGCATAAAATCGCCTCAATGATGGGCCTTCTTTTATGCGTAGCGAACCACGCGACAATATTTCGTGTTAAATTGTCCCACCTCGCTTCTTTAGACCGATTCTTACGAGTTTATATACGTCGCGGTTGAGTTTGAATATCAGCAAGATGACTAAAATAGACAATCAGTACTGAGGATTAAAAGGAACGTGGGCAGGAATCGTGGGCTGTCTTGGAGGGTGTATTAAAGGAATGATGGATTAGAGAATTATGAAATGAAAAGATATTCACATACATGCAAGAATGGATCACGGACGTGCACCCTGCATGGGCAGGATTTGTGTGCGTGACGCTGTATTAAAGGAAGGATAGATTGGAGAATTGTGGAATGGAAGGATATTAACATACATGGGCAGGACATCGAAGAATGATGATGCCGAGGACGGCTATCTTGGTGTGCTTTACTGCCCATCCTTTCGCCTCGACCAAGCGAGGCCCCAGAAAGCTTGGTGAGCAATAACTGGATGAGTAATCGTCATTTAGTTGTTTTTCTTATTCGTTGCAACAAATGAATTCATTTGGTAATGTTTCTTTTGCATTATTGGGCATGTCCTAAACACAAGCACTTAAACTACACAACACGCGTGCATTTTTTCTCTCTCAAAAAATAACACGCTCTGGCAAGAGTCGACCCACACGCACACATCTCTCTTCCCGTTCCCTACTTAAAAAATACTTACTTTCAAATGCCTCTCCCTCCCGAGTAAACGCCGTCATCGGCCGCCATTCTTGACTGACGACAACCGTCCGCTACACCGCTCTCCAGCAACGTAAATCGGTCATTTTCGCTTCGAGCGAATCCCCACACGTTCTCCGTACGCGGCCTTGAGGCTAACCTTATCCACTTGGGTTTCTACTGTGTTGTCTCCTTGGATGCCGTCATGGCTTCCCCAGCTGGACTTCCTCGACGCCGTCCATGTGGTTTAGGCCATGTTATTAGGCTCCGAAGTGTGATTTTTTTTTCTCCCATTGCAACGCACGGGCATTTGTGCTAGTATTACATAAACTCACAATCCCGGTAACAAGTTAGTTTTTGCAACCTTGATACTGCTAAAATCTCATCCTTCATTTCTTTTTTCCTTGCAAAAAGGAAGTCACCTCCTATTAAAATATACTAGCAATCAAGAACAAAGTCATGTTCAACAGCTACAATTCCGAAGCCAAAACATTTCATCCAAAAGACAACACCAGTGAAAAAACATATTATGTCAAGAATGTTGAAAAGAAAACAAAGGTGAATGGAGTAAGATTAATAGGCAGCTACAGCACTGAGATAATGTGGTAAAGAGACGGACCATATAGGTGACTCCCTTATTGGGACTGGGGAGGGAGAGAGAGAAGATAGAAGGTGACTTACCAACCAGATGAAAATATCTGTTCCATGATCCAGTACCACTGCACAATTAGATTGCATGGTCAGATCATATGCTGGCAGCTCCTCAAATGTGCCACCTTCTCGATGCATTATACAACGAGGTGCAAGCATACGGAGCGAGAGGTCAAATGATGCATTCAAGAACAAACTCCTCAGAACTGATCTTTCATCTTCATGTCCTATTATGCTACCTAAGAGTGGCCCCCTTCTCAAATGAAACAAACACTCAGGGAGTGATGACAGCTCTTTTGGGAATCGATAAAGCTTTGATTTTGGAACCTGGGTACCAAATTTGAGAGCTATGTCCTTAATTCTTTCATCAATTGTGAGCCTCATGTCAAGAGCATCGGAGGCAGTCCTAGCGCGCAAGACAGTTCTCTTACCAATAATTACTGAAGCTACATCTTCTTGCACACTTGACAGATATGCAGACAAACCATCAACCGCTTGCAGCCTGCTAGTGATCACCCTTGTGCTTTCTGTTTGATACATATTAGAGTAACGGACTGCAAACTGGAAGTAAACGAATTCATTCTTGATATCAGCCTTTGTCTCCATAGACAAGGAAAAACTCTGTGTCCCCTCAACACTATGCATCTGGATACAAAATGAAGTGTCATGCTTGAATGTTTCATGAGAATCAGGAGAAGCCTCTTCACCAGGGCCAATTACTTGAGTGACAAGCATGCCATCTGAACATCTAATCTCAAATAAGCCATGAGAGCCAGCTGCTTTAGTTGACGCCCTCTGCAAGTTGACCCCAAAGGCCTCTCCAAAATCATCATGAAGTAAAAGCACACCACCAGAACACTTTGCCAGTGGCTGCAGGACAGGAACCCTCACAGGGCATGTTCCAGCACAAAGAATGTCAATGATGGTACTGTGTCTCTGTGCTTCATGACCAAGACTCTCCATGTACTTCATAGCTGTCTTCTCCAGGTAAGCATAGTTTGGGTGTTGAACAGAATGAGGTGTTGATCCTGGTCCAAACGTGTTGGGGCCACCAGCACACACCAAGATCCTGCAGTTGCCTCCTGATCTCTTGATGATTCCACGAGACAACTCCGCTGACGGCCCTTGAATAATACCAAGGGCAACCTCCACCGCTGCACCAAGGCATCGGTCCCTCGATACTTCCGCCACACTTAACTGATAGGGTCTCAGAGATGAGAATATTGTGTGTGCAACAGGCAGCGAAGCATGTATAGGAGACAAGTACACCCCTGTCCCGTATATTAGCACCTTCAATGACTCTTGGGTAAGCGACTTATTACCGGGTAGCACATCCGCTGACACCGCCGCCCCTTCCGAAAAATCATATACAGAGACAGTTCTACCATAGGAGATGATCCCAATCCTTGCTGTAGGAGGGAGCGAATCCACAAATGCATGCAAGGAGCCCTGTAGATGTTGCAGGTGCGCCTCATCAAGACATTCATCTATGAGAATGAAAATGGGACCAGAGACCCTCGAGACGGACACCGGGACCAAGCCTGGTCGCCTATTCCCTGGATGCACATAATCGACAGCCAAGGACATGAGCTCTGGCCACTGAACCAGGTCCTGCTTGCTGGAGACCACGAATTCCCCCTCGCTGCTGTTCAGCTTCTTGCAGATGACACACTGCCATTGCCCAGAGCCGATCAACACGTCACAGTACAAATTCACATAAGCCCCACAGTTGAGGCAACGGCGCGGATCACGCTCCAAGGCTTCAGGACCTGGTGATAATTCCCTCCCTGGTGAAACAAGAGCTCCGAACCCCAAGCTAGGGGCATTCAGCAGTTTCTTCTGCTTCAGGACCTACAAGTAAAAAACACTAACTAAATGATGCACAGCTTTTCGGAGGGGACAAGCTGCAGAATTTGCAGATGCCTATGCACTAAACACGATTCGCATCAGAAAACCAAGCGTAATTCACAACTCGACTAGCTGTGCAATCGTGTAAGATCCAAATGGTAATGTACTTATGCGCATGCATAATTGAGTTATAGGAGATGTGCGGACATTACTGCGGTAAGGTACGAGCGACGCGTACCTTGCGGGCAGAGAAGAGGACGTATGCGGAGTCGATGCTGGAGTCCTCCAGAGACGGCGCCGCGGAGGGCACGTGGCCGTGAGGGGTGGCCGCGCCGTTCAGGGTGTGCGGCGCTGAGGATGTGGGGAGGGAGACGGAGGACGACGAGGAGGCGATGCGGGAGGCGAAGGGTACCGCCTGAGGGGAGACCGGGGTTGTGCGGAATGGCACGGCGGCGGGGCGCAGCGGCGAGGAGAAGACGGGCGGGCCCGGTGGCGTGCTGAAGTGCGCGGGGCTGGGGACGGTGGGGCTGCCCCGCAGGGACGTCGAGGAGAGAGCGCTCGGAGGGGTGAAGATCGCCGGGAACGGAGGAGATGCGTGCGCCGCCTGAGGCTGCGGCGGCGTCTCCTCCATGCTGCCGGCCTTATTACGGATCGGAGGGGAGCAGCGAAAGCGAAACGCAGATCTAAACTGGGAGAAATACTACTTTTCTATCAACTGGGAGAAATACAGAGAAGTACGGCAGCACACACCAATCTGTGTGTTTATCGTAGATGTGCTAACAGTTTTTTTGTCGATGTCATATTGGCTGGATCGCGGCTTCCTATTGGCTCGCGCCCTTCCAGGCTTCCACAATGGCAACTCCGTTGGGAAGATCCCCTAAAAAAATAAACTCGGTTGGGAAGACAACCGAATGGAAGGGCAAGTCCAGCAGTTCCCCTAAAATTTCTCCCTTATATGTCAAAACAGGGACTCCTTTAAAAAGATTCTTTCTAAAAATTGCTCAACTCCAGTAGTTCCTCTAAACATCTCCCTTATTCTATATTTTAAGAATATTTCATAACTACCAACGGCTAGTTTTCAAACGATTATGCAAGTGTGAAATGTTTTTAAGTTATGATGGGGTGTAAGCAGTATATGTATCATTTTCTATATAATGGAAGCAATTATCTAGTTAACATAGTCAGGCAAATGTTTCAGAGACATCACTTTGCAAAAGATCAAAATAACTCCGACCATCCATTACCAAAATCTGAAACAAAAACAAATGTACATTGAGCTTACACAGCANNNNCACAAAAACAAATAACTAGCAATAGCAGTCGCCGCACAATAACTAGCAATACCACCTGCACCGGCGAGTCGGGGAGGGGATAGGGGAGATTGCCGTTCCCCTAGATAGAGGGGAGAGAGAGGTCGTTTTAGGGGAGGCCAAAAAAAAGGGAAGGGTTTCGGGGAACTGCTGGAGGCTGCTTTTTTGCTTTGCTCCCCTATAATACCGATGGGGGAGGTTTTCGGGGCGCTACTGAACTTGCTCGAAGCTTTGTCCCTCGTCAAAAAGAAGTGACCGATGGAATGAATAATTTCGTTATGGGGCCATATACGATGGAGGAGGGTTGGAAGACCTTATTTGATATTGATGATTTAAAAGTGTGCGGTCTATATAAGAGATTTTGGTCTATGTTAGCAAAAGAACTGATCAAAGAGGTCTTTCAGATGGTGAATACATGTTTTAAACCGGTAGGATGAAATGATACAGCAATTGTAATGACCCAAAGGTTATCTCTTCCAAAAAATAACTCAATTTAGGTCAATGAATTTGTACAATATGGTGTACTAGATCAAGGATGACGCGCGCTGCCACGTCCGTCCCTTTTGGCAATATAATGATAGGTAGTGCTAGGAGAACGAGATGATAATGTTCTTCACTCTTTTTTCATGCACAAGATGATACTCCCTTCGTCCGAAATTACTTGTTGCCAAAATGGAAAGAAATTATGTATCTAGAACTAAAATACGTCTTGACAAAAGTTAAAAAAATACATCTAGATACATTTATTTCTATGACAAGTAATTCCAGACGGAGGGAGTATCTTTTAAAATTGTCCCTACCTTACTATATGTCACTTGTAGTTGCATTTCTTCCCTATTCTAGTTGTTTACATATGCTATCCCGTAACGGATAAATGATAAAAAATGTCAGGTTAACAATAAGTGAAAAGGAAAACAAACAACTCAAATTATAATGTTTCAATATAAATGATTGGGTGTATATGTTTTACAAATCTGAACGTTCTGAAAAGGGCCGGCATAAAAAAACTAATTAGTATAGTTACAATATACAAATAAGTAGTTACAATAAAGGATTTTTTAAATAAATCGTTAACTTTATTAATTGAAAACAACAGTTACATCGTTAATAGGAAGAGGTACAATTTCATCCATGGGCTCCTCAAAAGAGTCTCTTGTCACGAAAACTTTCGCTAATCTAGCTAGTTCATGAGTCACCTTATTTGCTTCTCTAATACAATGTTTAAATCTAGTAAGAGGAAAATCACAACCGTTGCCGCCGCTCCCGCCAATTGTCCCCCCATTCTTCATTGTGTTGATGACTTCACTGTTGTCAGAGTTAATAACAAGACGATTGCATCCCGCCCTCTGTGCAAGTAATAATCCAAACCTTAGAGCCAAAACTCCTGCTGTCAAAACATCCGCACACAAGTCAAACTTCAAGTTTCCGCCAACAATAAATTTTCCTTTATCATCTATAAGAACAGCTCCAGTTGTGCCTCTAAGCAGATCATGATCAAAAGAAGCATCAACATTCAGCTTAACAAATCCCACTGGAGGTTTGCTCCAACCTTCTTTTTTACTAAATGCATTAGGGGAATGGGCATTTACATAGTTTGTTGTTATTGCCCTAATCCCCATGGAAGATTGTTGCACGTTTTGAACCTTTCCTTCATGAACCAGCACACGTCTATCCCACCATAGATACCAAGCGGTTATAGCTATCAGTTCACGTACATTCTGGATACCCGGAATAGATAGTTCGTTATCTGGCATAAGAAGTAAAAATTCTAGGATTGCTTCTCCTGCCCAATCAATAACATAGGCTTTTTTAATCACCCCTTATATCCCCAGCTTATTCCAAACCTCTTTCGCCTTCTGACAGGGGAACAATATGTGTTTCGTGTCTTCCTGTCCATTCGAGCATGAGGGGCATATAGGCGAAACCATCAAGTGCCTATTGGCAAGCATAACACGACATGGGAGGGTACCATTGTAACAACCCGAGAATGATTTCTTCCTAGGATTGGTATTTTATTGGTTGCTTTGTGCTATTTTTTCATTGCATCATGCCATCATGTCATTATTTTTTTCCAACTAAAATAAATAAATCGCATAGGTTTGTTGATCTATTGAAATTGAGGGATTTCACATGGTGAATTCTCTTTAAAACTTGTGCAAGGCCTCTCGGTATTATCAGGGAGCTATATTAAACTACTACATTTTGTGGAATCCACCAAAACACCCTTTCATTCTAAACCTCTTTTGTTTCTAAATTATTTAAATCCTTGATCTATCCTCCTTTGACCTCATTTCAAGTTGTGAAGCTTTCAAATATTTCAGAGAGGGTTCTTGCCAAATTTCGTCTTGATCTGGATTTATTTGGCCCTACAAATAAATATTTCTACATCTCTTTCTTTTTCTGTAGTAGGAAAAAGAAATCATGTTTTCTTTTTAAAAAACCCACAAGGCCGGCCCAACCATCCTCGAAGCCCATCTTGGATCCCTCTTAACCCTAGTCTCCCTCATGACCAGCCTCACCTGCACGCACTCCCACACACCGCCGCCAACTCATCAATCATGCCTCCCCCTCTCGTTCCCACGCCCGCCTCTATCGATCCCCTCGACCTCCTCCTTCCTCGCACACAGGGACGAGTCCCTCGCTTCGCGCCCGATCCCCCATCGTTGGCCCTCCTCCGCGCCGCCGCCACGCAATGGTGCCACGTCCCTCCGACCTCTCCTCCCTCGCGTCCTTGCCCCGCTCCCAACGAGGGTTGCAAGCCGGGGAGCTCCTCTCCTATCCTCGCCTGCGACGTGCCCCTTGCAGCGCCACCCTTCGGCCACAACTCTGCCAAGTTGCCACTCGACCGCTTGGTTGGCTCCCTCTCTAGGAGATCATCACGCTCATGACCTGTCCAACCGCTGTGGTGCCATCCTCCGGCGACCCCCTGCTCCTCTGCCGCAGTTCGCCTACATCCCATCTGCGAGCTCACCTTTCTCCCCTGTTTGCTGCGGGTGCATGAGCTCGTGCCCGATGGTCTGTATGTCACGTTGCCCTGGGAGGCTCCTCTGCTCCCGCCGTCTTTGCCAGTGCCATGCTACCGCTGTTACTTTGTCCGGCCGGCCAGCTACCGCCGGCAGGAACCTCCACTGTTGTGCCCCTCTAGCCGCGGCCCCTCCTACCCTGCACTACTGCTTCCTCGTGCGGCCATGACGTCCGAGCTCCGCTCCGGCAGAAGCTCCAACCGGCAAGGCCAACCTCCAACAGCTCCTCCCATTGCCTTCTCTTTCCTCGTGGAGAACGTGTTCCCTCCTGTAAGCACTCCATGGCCGCCGTTGCCAGCAACCACGATGCCTTCGCTGCCCGAGAGCTTCACCTCTAGCCCCGCCGCACCACCTTGCAAGGCATCTACGCCTTTTGTTTCTGGCCATGTCCGCCTCGAGACCATGGCTGCTGCTGCCCTTGACCATGGCGCTGCCAATCAGAGCCATCTCCGCCTGCTGCAACTCCACACCCCAAGGCCTCATAGCGAGCCTCCGGGTCGCAAACCCTCCCAAGCATCCCATGCCCGTCGCTGTTGTGGCCCTTCCTTCTTCTCGCCCTCGTTACGGTCATGTCGCTGCCAGACCACGACCACTGACCAGAGGTTATGAACGTTGCGAACGTGCTGCCCCCGCACGCTAAGACCACCTCAAGTTCGACTACACGGAACTGCAAGTACCTCTACACACGGATATGCCAAGACCATTCCGGATATCGCCAAGTACCACCATGATCTACCCAGGACACCAAGATTGACTGCACGGACGCCAAGTCTCGCTAGACCCGAACCTCGACGACTGATGAGGTCACCTACCCAAGGTAGGGTCATGGACCTGACATCT
>CBMN010751083.1:0-15776 GCA_000582825.1 Hordeum pubiflorum | reverse complement strand
TTGCTCGAGGATTCGTCCGATTCGGATGGTTCGGATGTTGAGATGCTGCTTGCAAACCAGCGACAGCAGATGTTGTGATGGCTATCGCCGCGAAGGAGCACAAAGATGAGAACCGAAAGAGACGGCGAGGATCGACCGTGAAGCGGCAACAGATTGTAATTTGGATAACTGCCGTATTGTAATATTAACATTTTATCTTATAATGAATTCATAATTCTAAATATGTAACATATGTGTCAAATTCAGATAAAACCCCATCTAATTTACGAGCCGGCGCGGGCTGCTACTGAGCAGACCCCGCATAGCGGACCTGTAAAACGGAATATCCGCAGCCCGACAGACCGCAAAACCGTTTTTCCGTAAACAGTAAACGAGTTTTGCGGGTGGTGATATACCGGGTCTGGATGCTTTCAAGCATTCCCAATTGTGCAAAGCAATCCCTTCGCTGCCGCTGGTCGCTACCATGAGCACGCCTCGCCGTTGCCGCATCTCGCCGGCGGCGTCGACAACGCCATCCTCCCCACCGACTAGTTGATCTGGTCCAGGCTAGTCCTCCCAACCGACCAACTCACCCATCATCATCAGAAAAACACTGAGAAGAGTTGCGCTGCTAAGCCTACCATGAGCACAGGAGCGGAGATGTCTCCCCCCGGCTGCCGCCGCACCTCTCCGCCGCCCGCCTCTCTGCCAGACGACGACGACATGCTCCGGGAGGTTCTCCTCCGCCTGCCCCCGTGGCCTTCCTCGCTCCCCCGGGCGTCCCTCGTCTGCAAGCGTTGGCGCAGCCTCATCGCCGATCCCCAATTCCAGTGCCGCTTCCGCGACCACCACGGCAAGCCTCCTCTCCTTGGCTTCTTCCTCGATTCCCGTCCGTTTGCTCCGGTGCTGGATCCACCAGATCGCATCCCCGAAGCTCGCTTCTCCATGTCTCCCCTCGAGAGCTACCGCATCATCGACTGTCGCCACGGGCTCGTCCTCTTCCTCGCCCATAGGATGATGCGCCGCTTAGTTTTGTGGGACCCCGTCGCGCGCGAGCAGCGCCGGCTGATCTTCCCACCGGAGCTGGACAATACCCAGATGTTCTTCTTCAACGGGGCGGTGCTTCGCCCTGACCGCCGCCAAGGATGGCATTTCCGGGTGGCCCTGATAGCCCGTGACACATTATGCACAAGAGTTTCGGTATGGCTTTACTCCTCTGAGACCGGGGCATGGGGCAACATCAACTCCCTTCAGCTGCAATCGATTCAGTCTATGCCACAACCCAGCACTTTGATTGGGAATTCCTTTTGCTGGTTACTTACCGTGGATCATGGCTGTGTCATACTTGAGTTTGATCTTGATAGTCAGAGCCTAGCTGTGACAGAGCTGCCACCACACATAGATATGGAAGCCGACTTTCACAAGTTATGGATTATGCCCTCCCAAGGCGGTGGGCTTGGCTTCATCCATCTCTCACAATTCCACGCCCAGTTATGGAAGAGAGAGCCTGATTCTGATGGTTTGGCTGTATGGGTGCCCGACAGAGCTATTGAATTCGGGGAACTTAGATCAACTTGCAAGGGTGACTCCCTCACTTTAGTTGGGTTTGCCGAGGAGAGTAATGCAATCCTTGTACTGACAGCTTCTGGTGTCTTCATGGTCTATCTCGGGTCAATGGAGTTTAAGAAACTTTCCGATATGAGGTCCTTCTGTCTCCATTATCCATTTGCATGTTTCTATCCTGCAGGTAATAGAAAGCCTTTATATAATTTACTTCGCGGTATTATTTGTAATATAAATTTATGTTTAGCAATTAGTTGCTGAAATGCATACCAGATCCCTGAGTGTTATGCTGATGACTGAAGTTCAAATCACATCAATTTTTCCTTTGCCGCTTGATGAATTCTTTAAAAGAAAATAGTACTTAAGGTCGCTGTTCTTTTCTGTTGGTTGTATGCATAAATTGTGTTTCAAATGTAGTCTTATCATCTTATGTGCCTATCTGAAGTATATATCTTTTCAGAATCGGAAGCATAACAGTTGGAAATCGACGCAATAGTTATTTTTCACTTGTGGAAGACCTGCTGTGATTAGCTAGTTCAGATGTACAACTGAAAAACAAATGATAGGCTGAACCTATTATGTTTCTTGTCGTTTTTTGGTTTTGGCATGTCTTTATTTGTTCCGCTTGGTCTGACAAGGAATTGAGTTTACCAAAGATGATTTCTAAAAAGTATCTTTTCTCTTGCGGGAACAATGTTATGGTAATATTCAGTACTGGACTGCGGTTCTGTTGACAATGTGACACATAACACTTAAAATTGGAAGAGAAATTATTGGAAGCTGAGACCGAATCAGCCGAATGTGTAACTCCATTGACACTTTTCGGAGCTTAAAGCTAGTTACACTCTTTTATTTGGAAGCTGAAACCAACTGAATAAATTAAAGCTCTTGTTTTGTTGAATATTTTCCTGAAGTGAGGAGTCCATTTGGACTAGATAAGAAATAATTTTCGTCATGGCTCATTGTTACTTTTCTCAGATTACATAACTACGCACCTCTCAGTTCACCTAGATATCCCATTGTAATTCTCTCTTCTATCGATGGTTTTCCATCGGAATTGTCATTTGTTCCTGACTTATTATGCTTGTAGGTATTGGCATTGTTGATGGACATGGTGAAAATGAAGTCTTGAACAATATGTGAGATGGTTGTTTGGTCAGACATGCTAGTATGATGTGATGACTGAAACGGTGACGTAACTTTATCTCCTAGGCATGTCCATTCGGATATCTATGCTATTTTACAATTTGTTGCTGCATGGGCTTGGCTGATATTAACTCCATTTGTAATTTGTAAGGCATCCAGTACTTTGCCTAAGTAATCGAGAATTATATGTGCCGGAACATAAGTAATTCAGAATCCTAGTTAGTACAGTTCCCGTTAGCACACACTGCTAAGTATCTCTAGTCAAGTCAGATGTTGCTTTTGTTTTATATGAAGTCAATTTCTCAACTCGATCACTACCAAAGCAATAGTTTATATATTGTCGCATTGGCTAGGTTCATAGATAAAAACATTTCCAGGTTACATAAATTTTTAATTTTACATGGCAATATTATAACTTTCTACGGTAGCAAAAGTGGTGGTCAAAGGCATAAAGTTCTGCTTTGACTTCTAATGCCATGCAAAGGTTAAAATGGCATCCATTTTAGGCTTGACAGAATGCTATTTTGTTAGTTGATAAAGTATCTGCTAATATTAGTTCTCTTGTGAGTAGTTCTACTTCAGTTTATAAGAAGTATACTGTGCTTATAACTAAGCTGAATCTTTTTTCCTTTTGTTGTTTTGCTATTTATTTCCCCGATGATGCTTGCATTATATTGCACACGCCATGATATTCTAGACAGTTGCAGTATTTGCCCGTCGTGCATAAAAGCACCATGTTATCGATGATCCATTCCCATCTGAAAATCGATCCGTTGTAGTATGTCCTTATCAAGCGTGAAGTGCGCCTGCAGGAACGAACTGTTTAGCTTGTTAACTCCCACTTTTATTCCAGTGATGGGCTTTTTCAAATCTTTCTGTAAGGTGGTCTGGATTCCATTGTGGGAGTTAACCACATGGACGGCCTTATGCGAATGATCTGATCTGGTTTATCTTGCGCTTCCGTCTGTCAGATTTAGCAGGGATGGTGGTGTTACTGTAGGAATAGAAGGTGAAACGAAACCACAAGTTTCGCCTTAAACCTTCTGCGAGTGAGTTGAGTTGGGTTGGGTTTCTTTGGCCTTGTTGTTCGTGAAACAACTGATTGGGTGATCGCCTTCTTGGTCATGTCAGCTGGCGAAAAAACATTTTTGTTGGCGAGTCAAATATCACTGGTAATTCAAGCTTGTATACTGCCAGGAGTACCATTTACACGTCCACTATAGCACCTATAAAGCCCCAGCCCCAGCCCCCAGGGAAGCCACACCTGCATCGTTCACTCTGCTCCTCTGCATCCTACTACTCCCTCCGTTCCTAAATATAAGTCTTTTTGAAGATTTTAATATGAACTACATACAGATGTATATAGACATATTTTGAAGTGTAGATTCACTCATTTTGCTCCGTATGTAGTTTCTATTGAAATCTCAAAAAATCATTTTGCTCCGTATGTAGTCCCTATTGAAATCTCTAAAAGGACATTTAGAAACAGAGGAAGTACTACATACTGAGTGCAAAACAAACACTCCCAACATCAACATGGCAGCCGATCGAAGGAGCATGCAGAGAGATGATTCCATGTGGATCCTGGGGTGGTCGCGGACGTGTGCGCCTGCTTCCCAGGGGGAGGGGGCGGTGGTGATGATTCATGGGCTGCTCATCCGCCGCAATGTTGGATGGCGGCGCGACGGCGATGATTGGCTCGAACTGTTTGGCTTGGCTTAGACCCGGGGGTTGGTCGATTGCGGCTGGTTTGTTTGGATGTGGGCACTTCGGGCCACTCCCAACATCAACATGGCAGCCCGATCGAAGGAGCATGCAGAGAGATGATTCCATGTGGATCCTGGGGTGGTCGCGGACGTGTGCGCCTGCTTCCCGGGGGGAGGGGGCGGTGGTGATGATTCATGGGCTGCTCATCCGCCGCAGTGTTGGATGGCGGCGCGACGGCGATGATTGGCTCGGACTGTTTGGCTTGGCTTAGATCCGGGGGTTGGTCGATTGCGGCTGGTTTGTTTGGATGTGGGCACTTCGGGTGTTCGTTGACTCGTTTAGGGTGAAACCTAGTGCTGAGCTCGATCGGTGCCGCCCGCGGTGGCATCTTCAGACGTCGTATCCCTCCTTGGAGGCGTCGCCGTGGAACTCTAACCATTCGTCGTCCCAATTCCCGTGGCTCTTCGGATGAAAATCTAGCTCCGGCTCTCGCTGAAGCGGGTGACGGTGGCGTCTTCGTCGTTTCATTCTTGAGGGCATCCGCGTTGCCTTTGGACTGAGTTCGTTGGTTGTTGGTTGTGCTACTATCGTGTTATTTGGTCTCGTCACCAGAGGTAGTGGAAGTCAAGACGGTGATCTTGAGTTTGTTGGTTAGATACTGGAGTGGTGGCCCCAGGCTTAGGTGCGGCAGTGGCCCTATAAGGAGGGGATGTGGCTTTGCTCCGCGTTGGTGGCATTCCGACGCTTCGTGGGTGGCGGGGTCCGTCATGGTTGTGTTTTCTTTACATGATTGTCCCTTCGTCAATCATGTGGTTACGGGTTTTGCACAGTTGTTCCTTGATTAATCATTCATGTGATTGGAGTGCGTTTTGCACAGTTGTCCCTTGATTAATCATTCATGTGATTGGAGTTCTCGCACGATTGTCCCTTAATCAACCAGGTGGTAGGTATGTGTGTTTGTATCAGGTTTTCGTCTGATTATCCCTGATTAACCGGGCAATCCTCTTCTTAATAGAATGCATTATCCTACTCCACTTGAGGCGTTCTTGAAAAAATAGGAAAAAGCTACAAAAATATTGTAAGATTGCAACAAGGCTGTTGTTGTAAAACGCTGAGCGCAACCCGATATTTGCTGCAAAGGCTCAATGGCTCATAAATAAAAGAAAATCACATGGCTATATGTTCTTCATCAAACAGTAGTTCAGACGGTCGATCGTCTGGGATTACCATTGGCCGACGGAATACCACATACGAAAGTTGATAAAAAAACGTTCGAGATCAGTTTGCGGGTCTAAGCATCAAGAGGTTTTCCATATGTCCACGTGGCAGACCAGGTCCAGCGTATGTATCCCTCACCTCGTCCGCATCTGGACCGTAGCTGCATCGACCATCACGGATCTCAAAGCAACGAGCCCACAAGCAAACCCTAGGAACCAAAGCGGGCACGTATAAATATCTTCGCCTCCTCGCCCTCATCCCTCTCCCCTATTGCAGCCGCCGCCGCTCCCAGCTCGCGCCACCTCGCCCCGCCGCCGCCGCCTCCTCGTCGGAGTTCTTCCCACCCCTTTCGCCAACATGGGGTAAGCTCGCCGTCACACACTTCCGGTTGATTTTCCATGGTTGCTTCTTGCCTAAGATTAGTGATCTGGAATGGTCTAGTCTTCTGCCTTCAGTACCGCGTGATTTAGAGGCATGGCGTGAGCTTTTGGTTAGATTTGACCGGGCAGATTGTCTCTGCGCCTCTAGCTTATGGACGGTCAAGTGCTGATCAGATTATACAACGTCAGCACTAAACATATTCATAAGCGATATCAATTCGTTGCTGCTGTGTAGTCGTATTTTCTCGGTCCAAAACTTGGATCTGGGAGGTTATGCATGGTAGCATACACTTCGATCAAGAAACCATCCTGATTTGATAGTAAATCTGTTTCTTTTAAGCATGATTTTTGAGTAATTTCTTCAATATGTAGCAGTAGATTTACTCTACTGGATGGCACGAAAGCGTGTGCAGAACTAAGCATTTTAGATGGTTGCTTCTCTTTAATTCTTGGGCAATTCGTTTAGTCATTTTTTCATCTCATTGCCTTCATGGAGTATACACTTGCGCTGTAGGGTGCCCCGTTTCCCCCCTACATAGAGCCTTCTGGTTTCAAATGAATCCATTGTCAAACTTTTGTGATGCAGATTTGTTATGTTGTTTTGCTTTTGCTGTGGTAACCGTGATTTATTTCCATTGCAGTAAGACACGTGGTATGGGAGCTGGGCGCAAGCTCAAGACCCACCGCAGGAACCAGAGGTGGGCAGACAAGGCATACAAGAAGAGCCACTTGGGTAACGAGTGGAAGAAGCCATTCGCCGGGTCATCCCACGCCAAGGGCATTGTTTTGGAGAAGATGTGTGTTGAAATGGACAATATGTTTTTCTTCTTGCCATTGTTTTATGGGGTGAAGCTAATATGTGACAACTCTATTGCAGTGGTATTGAGGCCAAGCAGCCTAACTCTGCCATCCGTAAGTGTGCTCGTGTGCAGCTTGTGAAGAATGGAAAGAAGATTGCTGCCTTTGTTCCCAATGATGGTTGCCTGAACTTCATCGAGGAGAATGTATGCTCTCCATCTTGGTACTTTTCAAATGCTTGCTCTGCTGTAGGTACTAACTTTTTCTTTCACCTGTTGTTGTCCAGGACGAGGTGTTGATTGCTGGATTCGGTCGTAAGGGACATGCTGTGGGAGATATTCCCGGTGTCCGGTTCAAGGTCGTCAAGGTATCTGGTGTGTCTCTGCTCGCCCTCTTCAAGGAGAAGAAGGAGAAGCCCAGGTCTTAGATTGCCGTTGCATGGAGTAGACAGTATGTCGGCCTTTAGATGTTGAAGGAGGATGGTTCCTTTGTGTTTACAGCACTTTTAAGTTGATAACTTATGATCGTGTTGGTGAAAACTATGCCTTTGTCACATTTTGCTCCTGTTAAGTGAAAGTGCTACTGTTATGAGTTTTGTTCCCCAGTTTGAGATGAATATGGTTTCCTTATCCTGAAAGTGTGTAGAATTTGGTGTGTTTGTTTCAGCTTTAGGGGCAAGATTCAAAGCTGAATCTGAAACAAACAGTTATCATGAATCAGTTTTGAATAATCAGCCAAAATCTGATTTGGGTTTGCCAGCACAGTGAATCTGCAGCTGATTCCCTCGAAGCCCAAACAAACCAAGGTCCCATGGCAAAGTTGCTGTGTATTTTTCGCTGATGAAAATTTATATTCTGCTCGTTGCGGCATTTGCTACTGCAGCCAGTTTCTTGAAAAACAAAAAGATTGAAAGCAGCCTAACGAAGATAGAGCGCAGGTGCGTGCTCCTTTGTTCTGAATCTGCTACCGCTGAAGTCATAGCGTAACTGCAGGCTGCATCCGATTGTTTGAAAGTTACTCATGCATGCTTGGATGAAAAACTTGCTAGATTTGGTGATGGCAATTTAGGCAGACTCTGTGGATTTGATGGCGGCGATTCTTGAACATCCAGTTCAAGCGTTGCCAAAGCAGCGCATGAAATAATTGGTTTTGCTATGATTGTAAATCCCCTTGTAGTTGTTTCTATGAAACACTATCTCTATTATTATACTCATTCATAGGAGTATATAAATAAACTTGTGGATGATGTGTGCATTATTTGATGATTGACAAAGTGTGCAATAGAAAATTGTGTTAAAAAACGAAGATAGATCCTGCGAAAGGCCCTCCGTCTTTTTTTGCGAATTATTATGTTTAGATGCCACAACGAGCAGAACAAAAAAATTCATCAGCGTAATAAAGCTAGGGTAATTTTTTAGATTTTTTTGCGAATCGTTATTTTTATATTAGATTTTCTATGGGTAATTTCTTTTGGAATAGGTATTTTACGGGAATTTTTTGATTAGTTTAGATTATTTTTTATTAGATGGAAACTCATGTGAAGCTCAAGCAGCTTCATTTTGTTTCGACAACATAGAGACCAAAAGCCCTCCGAATGTTTTTCATCAAAGAAAGAAGCCCATACATCTCTCGCAGAAAAAAGAAGAAGCCCATATAACACGGTGCCAGAAGAAGCCCACCACAGCACTTTAATCCCCGGGGGGTCCACCGGCAGGACGAGGCCCCACCCGCAGCCTCCTCTCTTCTCTCTCTTCCCGACCGACGAACGGCCCGGATCCGTCGTCTTCCCCATCGCACCGGCCCGGGCCGCCTCCCCTTCTCCAGCGTCCGATCTCCATTCCCCACCCCTCCTCGCAGCACCAACCACCGTCTCCTCCTCCCCCCCTCCCTCTCTCTCTCTCCCCTCCGCTCCTCCCCGCGCGCGCGCGCGTTTTTTATAAGGTGCGTTCGATTTCGATCCCTCCCCTCCCGATCGCGCGCCCTGGCGAATCCGCGGCCTGACCTGATTTGCTCGCGATGGATCTAGGGTTTCGGGGCGCCGGATGGCCGACGACGACAGCGGGAGCCCCCGCGGCGGCGGCGGGGTCCGGGAGCAGGACCGCTTCCTCCCCATCGCCAACATCAGCCGCATCATGAAGAAGGCCGTGCCGGCCAACGGCAAGATCGCCAAGGACGCCAAGGAGACCCTGCAGGAGTGCGTCTCCGAGTTCATCTCCTTCGTCACCAGCGAGTGAGTTGCCCGCCCGCTGCTCGCTCGCTCGCTGCCACCGTCGTCATACCACCTGGCTTCTGTTCCTTGCTCGAACTCGGCCGGGTTGGTTCGTGTTTTGACTTGGAATTGTGATTTTCGCTGTGGTTTGGTCTGGTTTGGCAGGGCCAGCGACAAGTGCCAGAAGGAGAAGCGCAAGACCATCAACGGGGACGATCTGCTCTGGGCCATGGCCACGCTCGGATTCGAGGAGTACGTAGACCCCCTCAAGATCTACCTGCAAAAGTACAGAGATGTAATCATGGCTCTTGCTCGCTGCTGTTAGTAGTAATGACAAATAATTCTCTTGTTTCGTATATCCGTCTCACATCGCTTCTTCTCTGTCTTCCTTGCAATTTTCTGGACGGGCGCGGTGACTGCAGATGGAGGTATGTGATCTTCTAATCAATTCTTTTCTAGTACCATCAACATGCTATTGATTCACTGAAGATTTTCACATCAATGCAAAACAAAACGTAGTTTCCAAACGTAGTTTCCTCGTAGTCCTAGTTTAAACATAGCCACAAAAGTACTTCTGCCTGCTTAGGCCGCATAATTTGAGCTATGACCCTTTAATCAAGTATAGTTGTCACTTGATATGAAATACCCGCATGACCTATGTACTTTGAAGCATGTAAGTTCCTCACGTGAACACCTGAATCGAACCCGCATTCTTTCCAGTTTCGTATACCGTGAAAGAAACATAGCCGCATTCATGAAGGTCATTCCAGCTTCCAAGCAATAAACTAGTTCTAACTTCTAAGCAAGGCTCCATGAATGCTCTCTAATACTTGAGTTGTTACATATACTTCCCACTCATTTTGTGACTGCATTATGGCCTTGCAAGCTTCTGTTTCTATATCTCGTGTGCTTTATGTGAACAGATGCACTGAATATTAACCGACTCTCTTGATCTATTGTTACTTTCCTATAGGGTGATAGTAAATTGACCTCAAAATCTGGTGATGGATCCGTGAAGAAAGATATAATTGGTGCTCATGGTGGTGCGACTAGCTCAAACTCCCAAGTGGTTAGTATTTGTAACTTGGGTTTGTTTTGCTCCTAATGTTGCTTGAAACTGACTTGCTCATATTCCTTTAGATGGTTCAGCATGGTGCTTACGCCCAAGGGATGGGTTATATGAAACCCCAGGTAGCCTATCATCCTATCACTTCACCATTACAGCTCTATAGTAGATTTTGAAGCTAAACATGATACAGTTCTGTAGTGCAATCTTCATTATCATATTCTGTAGCTGACACTTCCCCCCCTTACATTACCAGTACCATAATGGGGATACCTGAAACTGAAGACTCCGGCAATTTTCGGCAATGGGTATTGCTCCATGAGGTAATATTTTTGTACCGACAATTATGTGTGAGGCAAATTCGGACAGTCTTAGACAGCCCTAGCTTACTACACCTTCTCTTCTTTTCAGTGCTTTCTATCGTCTTTTTTCTTGAACCTTCTGCCCTTTTAACAAGTGAATTGACAATATGTGTCTGTTAGCTCAGTGATAGTAGATTCTCTTGATGCTCCATACATGTTTCATGCTTTCTGTTTCTTTAGTAAATTTCACCAAACTGTCAGTATTTTGAACAAATCCATCACACATCTTCAGATTTAGGTATTTTTTGACATAATCACATAAGTACAGTTGAAGCTATTGTATCTCGAATTTCTAGATTTAAGGGTTGAATGTTACATGCTACTAAGAAACATGATCCCACCTACCTATTTGAGATTTCACCAAGGCTGTAAAGGGTTGCAGAGGGGTTAAGAGGCTGACATGTGGGCTGGGTTTGTCGATATAGTTACGCGTAATTGTTCAACCTTACATTCGGAGTTCTATAACAAGGGGCTTCTTAAACCTGCAACTCTGAAATACTCTGTGTAATAGCAGTTTGCACAAAATTCATGTAGTTGTGCAGAAAAAGTTATCTACTTTTTTTTTTGACACAACACTTGTTTTGCTGCAGTGGTTATCTATCTGTTAAGGAAGCCGCCCCAACATTAGGTTCATGATGATCATTGGCTGGAAACTAAAGCACCTGGAAGGGTGCTTAACAGTTGGTTGTGATGGCTACCTCCAAGATGTAAATTGCTTCCGAGAGAATAGATTCACCTATTATGGTTTAGTGCTTGTTTTTTATCTGTACATTCAGAATAATTCAGCCGTTGGTAGTTTGGCAATCTTTTGTTTTCAGATATTTGTATTAGGAACCATAAATATATTGCAACTGGGTATTAACTTATATAGTTGTGCGGTGTTCCTGCGCACCGCTCCGGGGTGTAAGGCTCGCCAGAAAGACATCGACCTGTGCTCAAAGACTTGTGTTGCAACATGCAAGCCAACTGAGTTGTAAACCTGCCTTTACCATGTGTGGAAGGGGAGCTGACCGCGTCCCCCTCAAATCATCTTTGTTTGGCTGATCTGTTGCTGCTCTTCCTTCGCTGATATAAATGTTTATTTTTACCTCTCTGCAAAATAATGTCGCGCTCATCTTATGCAACAATGAGTGGTTAAAGCTGCAGGTGATCTTGCATCAGGCAGCCGAAGCACTCAGTTCATCAGTTGAGCCATACATGTGAACTCACAGCCAAAGCGCTCAGTTCATCAGAAGTGAACAACGCATATACTTCAGGAGATAAATAGTGATGGGCCCGAAAAAACTATCTAGGGTAGTTCCCTTCTATTAAAAAAAAAAACATCCCGTCCACTCGACAAAAATATAAATAATCCACGGGGATTCCCTAAAATAATAATAATAAATGAGCAGGAAAGTTTGCGCAAAATGAATTGCCAGCTTGTGCCACAGAAATACTGGACGAGTTGGCGTTCTGTGAAGGGCAACACAAAGATTGGATGCATACTTACATATGCAGCATAGAGATAACGTATCTTCACCTCATTCTGGAAACCATTTTGAAATATATATACAAGAAAATAATACATGTAGAACATGAACCTGTGCAAGTGCCAAAGAAATGATACAGAAACACGACTGTTGGTGAAATACAAAAAATGCACGCATGTATTTTTTTTCTCCCTACAGCATATGAATTGCATAATGAGGTGCACATGCAAGACATAGTACGAGCCATCGAAGGAACACATTCATGACAAGTCAACCTTGATAGTAGAAGTAGATAGACAACGATCAGCACACAAAGAATACTCATACAATTATTTAAATGAACAGATATTATAGTTAATAAATTTCATGCCTTACAGGCACAGTAATGATAAGGTGGGGTTTTTCTCATTTCTAGCAAGTGACAAAATGTGACAGCTAAAGGTAGACGGATCAAATCTACATTTTCTATCTTCTTTGTTAGCTACTATAATCTGCCTCTCCGCAGGAGGCACTGTACGACAAGCCCGCCCTCTACAATATTGCCGTAAAATTACAAAAATCTCCTTCCCTTGCACGCCGTTAGGAAGAAGTCCCGCGGCCTGGCAAAATGATGTGTATTGGGAAAAAACCCATCTGTCTCATGAAATTCCACACCTGTGCTCCAAAAATTTCAAGAGACAAGTTTAATCTCTTCAACGTGCTGGATTTTGTATGCGTCATTCTTCGTCTTCTGCTAGCAGAGCAAATGAGAATGGTTTGAATTTGTAGCCGTCCCCGTGATAGAACTTGTTCATGAACTCGACCCAGTGTAGACGCAAGGCATGAAGAAAGGCACTCAGTGATTCCATCCCGAGCAATATGAAGGCAGTAGCAAAAGCAAAAACTATAAGCCCCACTAACTTGAAGATAAGGCTGTCATACCTGTCAATGATACAGTAAATAGTCCAAGTAAGAAACTGTAATAGATGATATCGGAGACCATGCATTTCATAGCAGTCAAATGAGGAGACAAGCAGCCCAAAGAGAAGGAGAAAAGGATCGAGGCTTACCCCCATGCAAATAGCAGCAACTTTTCGTAGAAGACTGTTGATAGCTCAGAATGTGCCAAGCTGAAGTAAAATAACAGTACATCAAGCCATGGAAAGAACCAACAGATGAAAATTTTGCAACAAAAAATCACGAGGCAAACCTCAAGGCCCAAAGTCGAAGGTATGATGCAGTATTTGAGACAGCCCCAAGAACAAACTCGATGGAGTGTATCATTTGATGCACAAAAACTTCACCAAAATTGAAATCGTCATGACGTGAACGGGCAGAGTCAGGTTCAGAATCTGGATCCATTTCAGATGTCCCAAGGAAGCGATAGCTGTGACCTTGAAATCTCTAGATCCAGGTACGAAGATTTAGCAATCCACTAGATATAGCAAACATAATCTAGGATTTTTGCTTACCCACCCATAACCTAAACTAATTAACCTAACAACACTGATGGCATATAGAAAACAAAGAAATATCTCCAGGATGCAGCATAAAACTAGTGATAACAAGAACCAAGTAATAGCTTAAAGGCACCTCTTCTAGGTTTCATTCTCTGAAATTTATCAATGGTATTCTTAACTCTTGCACTACTGGATTT
Source organism: Hordeum pubiflorum (assembly GCA_000582825.1). NCBI lineage: Eukaryota > Viridiplantae > Streptophyta > Magnoliopsida > Poales > Poaceae > Hordeum > Hordeum pubiflorum. The sequence goes on along the minus strand of CBMN010751083.1, from coordinate 2,243 downwards.
AACTATACAAGCACAACTATGTCAATATAGAACATAAGGCTGCAGAGACTATTGATTAAGCTTGTGGTTATTAATTTAAGCATTAGGACACACCAACACAGCACCAAAAATCTATCTCAAATAGGAGAGCAATTGTTTTTCTTAATGAGTCAAGTTTATTCAAAACATACCTCCTTATGAAGTTTCTTTAGAATGAAAGGCTTTGGGAAGAGCATCCATGGAACAGCTACTAGGGCTAGAAGCAACAAGAGTATCTGGAAGGGGGGAACTGGTAAATAGGCATGAAAAAGAACATACAATGAAGCTTTAATTGTTTTATTAGAAGGGTAAAGAACCTGGAGTTCCTTCTGTCCCCAAAAAAGTTGATTCTCTCCAAGATCTCCAGCAGGGTCAAGGAACATATATATCATCACGTGATACAGATCGGCTTTCGACCCCGTGCACCACTTAATGAGAATCAGGAGTGATAAGTAACCAAAGAGGCTATTCAGAAAAATCAGCTGCGGTATGAATTGGTACCTAAGGAACCCACATTGTTAAACATATTGCCCTTCTCATCCTCTGATTGCTTGCATCCAAAGAAGTAAAGACGCGAGAAAAATATAAAGTACCTTATGTCAAGGGCATTTTTATGAAACTTTGCATCAAAATAACTCAATAAAATTCCCAAGTTCATCTGCGAGACACCCATCAGTATGGACATTTTCATCTTCAAAGAATTTAGAAAGGGTAACTCAGATCGACTTCCACGCCAACTTGGGTCCACTCCAAAAGGGTAGGGATCACGAACTTTTACGAGACCAGCAGTATATGCATCACTGAAACACACAGGTTGGGTGTTAAATCTTCAGAGATAAACTTGCTATCTGGTTACAGGCTAGAACTAAAGAGGGTCCAGTGTTTCATGAAGTAACAACCAATAAGAAACAGAAACAACCAAATTGATAGTCATATCTCATATGCACCCTTAACAAAATAGCTATTACGTAGTACCTTGCATGCCGAGAACCACAAGATGTTTTAACCAGTCTAGATAATTTATGAAGCTAAATCATTTGTCATGGATGCATATTACCTTAAGAAACAGAGACCCTTGTATCAAGAGGGAACAGCTGCGTGTACTTATAGTTGCACATAGCCCCGTTGTCTCAAAAATAAATCTCTGTATATACTCTCAGGGCTTATGTATTCCTTATTTTATGTACATTGCAAGTGGTAAGGGGAGATAGAGCTACTAATTGCCCAAAATGCCTAGACACATGGAATCTACTCAAGGAACTTGGGAACTACCCCCTCCGTTCGTAAATATAAGACGTTCTGGCAGTTCAATCTATACTGCCAAAATGTCTTATATTTATGAACAGAGGTAGTAGCAAATTAAATAAAAGTTGCAGCATGCTCAAAGCAGAATGAACTACCGAAAAGAACTTGAGCTCGATTCAGATATTTAACTGGAGTTACAATTTCAAATTCCCAGCGTAACAGCACATTCAGATAACTATCAAAATGGTAAAGTCAATACCTGCAGGAATTTTCACGACACGCATATGCTGATTTGCCAAATATATGGAATGGAACAGAAAAGAATTCGTTGTATATGAGCCCACAGTATATTGAGAACAACGCCATCAGAAGAATCACATAACGCCCACCAAATGCCATCTCCGTAAAGCTATCAAGCTTCTGCGATAATCAATGGACCACAGCTTAGGAGAACAGCTTGATTTCAGTACAGGCAATTTGCAAAAGAACATACTGATAAACCGCAAAGTTATAAGGAACTAATACATTCCCAGCAACATATTTGTAGGAAGATACTCACAAGCACATCATTTGATAATGGTTTAAGACGGTAGGCACGAGTGGGGACAGAAACAATTTTCAATGTGGTCCTAGCATACAGAGATATTGGATTCCATCTAGATCGAGGGGTTTTGTGGATACCTATGCAAATATGCCATAACAAAATGGGTTCTCCACAATTTTTTGCAAATGCACTCCTACAGACACCATAGGTTCCACGCTCCTCTACCTCCATCCGGGTTGATATCGATGCTAAAAAAAGAACTAATGTTCTTTGAGGTGATCAAACCTTGTCCTAGAGATGTTGGGGTACAGTCTATTTGGATTTTAACTAATACTCCCTCCGTTCCTAAATATAAGTATTTCTAAAGATTCCACTACGGACTACATANNNAGCAAAATGAGTGAATCTACCTTCTAAAGTATGTCTATATACATCC
>CBMN010751072.1:1428-16267 GCA_000582825.1 Hordeum pubiflorum | reverse complement strand
GGGCGGCCTGCCCGGGCGTTTGAGATGGGTATGAGGGGTCCGGCTGTAGATGCTCTTAGGTCGAAGTTAATTGCTAGGTGATGCAATCATGGATGGAGTATGACATGCGACGTGAATCTAAGTTATTCGGATAATAAAGCATAGCTTAGCTACATGCATGTCGCGATTCCATGAAGGGACAGTTCTTTTGCTGGCTTCTGGAATAAGCTATCCCCTACCCAACTTATTTTAGAAGCTCAATCAAATTTATTTATTTACAAGTCTACTAATTAAGACATAATTAGAAGGCTTTTAAAATAATATTTTTGATTGGGCTTCTAGAATAAGTTGGGTAGGAGGCAGCTTATTCCAGAAGCTCAAAAAAGCCACCAAAAGAACTAGCCCGAAAGTCGAGACACTAGCTTGACCAAAATTGTTGGATTCATTGTACGACCAGTTCTCCTAGTTCAGAGACATTTTAACGTAAGGTTCCATTTTAAGTCAAATTTTCTCCCCATTATGTCTTCGCCCATCCTCCCACACTCCTTTTAACTTTTCCGGTTTTCCATCTCCTTTTGGTTTTCATAAAGCTAGTCTTTTGTAACCCAATAGACCACATCAACATATGGTATAGTAGTGAATTCACGTTAAATAATTTGTTTCTTATGATAAAGCCTCAAACATCTTTGATAACCCAATAAATAGTATTAAATTCACTATCTGTAAGCAAATAAAAAGGAAGCGAATATCTAGCGATCGTTTGCATGGAAATGGGTCCTGACAAACTACTAAATCTCGTTGGCTGGTCAAACCCAACGGATGAATTCGTTCGCTCCCGGACACCCGCACCACTTAGTCATCACCCGCACCACCTTTCCACGTCATCACCCGCACCACCTTTTCACGTGGCAACCCTCCTCTTTCAGCTTGGCTATGACCACTCTATCAGAAAACCCCGAAAAAACCTCTCCACCTCCCTCCCTTTCAACCTTCTTGTCAACCAAGAACCTCTCCCTACCCATTCTATTGCCGCCCGATCTGTTTATTCCACCTCCCCGCCTTTGCTCAAGTAGTGAGCCGCGAAAAAACGGACACGAAAACTCAGGCATTGAAGGATCCAAGCACCAGATTGTCCAATTGTGCTGAGAATAAGACGTCCATCTCTCTTCCCTCCTCAAATTACCAACAGGTTTTGCCTAATTTTGCCATGGTAGAACACATGGGTGACTTTGCCACTAGATTAGAATAAGTGTCAAATGGTGATGGCTCGGTTTTGCCAAAAGGTGAAATCAGTTTTGCTTTCTTTTGCTTGTGTTCTGCAAGGTGGCTGTCGGGTTTTGGTGTGGCATATTCCCATCGTGTCCCCTTGTCCCGATGTCGTGTTTTGGGATGTCTACCCTGTCTTTCAACGTTGAGGTCTGGTCGGGTGCCGTCTTTTGGCATGTATGCTCGGACTTTGAGCGTCGTGGTCTTCTCGCAATATCCCAAGTCGCCTCAATTGTTCCGAGTAGGAGTCCCTGGTTAAGATGGTTCATCTATATGTATTCATGTATTCATGCAAACGCCCTTTGGGGATAACTGATAAAGCAAACATTTATTACACCTGTTGTCCATAGCTTGTTTAACATTCTGATTGTAGTTGGTCTTTGTGCCAATGCCGCTATGAGTCATCTAGTAACTACAATAATCAAGCAGTCTCTAAGTGCAGTAAATTGAAGAAAGCAGACGACATGACAAAGTTGTAGTACCTTACATTCCCCCATAAAATAATGTAAGAACGAAGCTTGAAAGAATCAAGGTTGTCCTTTGTGTTGCTTCTTAGCAGCGCCTTTGACACTCTCCTTACGAAATTTCTTTGATGTCTCGAGCTCATTGAAATCAGTGTGTGTGATCCAATTTTTCACGTAAGCACTTTCCTAAGCTCGGCAATGCTCTCGTCTGTAATGGTAGGCACACACGCAACGGGTCTTCGCTAGCGTGGTGGCTCTCGAGGGAATTGCATCAGATGGCAGTGGAGGAATGATCATCAGTAGAGCTCCACGACGACGTGCAGGGATGCAGTAATAGAGGGTTTCGTATGCGCATGGAGCAGTAGCAAGGGGGCGGTCCGTGCGAGTAGCAATGGCAGAGGGCCATGGCCTTACCCCTTCTACATACACCGATCCCCATGTGAGGTACTTACTATGTCCTCATGGTTGCGATGACAACGACATGCACGGCGGTGGGTTCTCGCTGATAGCACTCGGATTCAAGGCAGCGGCTCCTCTTCTTCAAAGGCCGTGGCCTCGGTGGTCGTGTCGACGACTATGCGGCTAGATAGAGGTGGTGATGGCCTTTCTAAGGACGGTGGTGGTGTGGGATATCCCCTCAATCAATAGATCGGGTTCGATGCGGCTCGACAGGTGACACATGCATCTCTTCTGGAGACGTCAAGCAATGCTTGTCACCTACATTGCCGGTGGATGCTATGCAGGACGTCTCATGCGTATGTGTTAACTCATGCCTGCTATCAGCAGGTGCGGCACGATAGCTCTGGCGGAGGTGTCATGTTTAGCCTGTTGTTGCTGGATCGAAGGTGGTGCGACACTGGTGGGAGGCAGGTGGTATAGGACGTCTTTGTCTTTCGATGTCTTCTTCAGAGGTATCCGGTTACCGAGGAGTCGGTAAGCGAGTAAGGGATGATAGTGGAGACGGCTTCAACAATGAGTTTATGCACTTAAGTGGAAACATAGGAACTCTGATCAGGCTATGTCGATGTGCGTCTGCGTCGTGTCCTTACTGAATGTGGCAGATTGAAACTTGACTTTGGGGATGAGAATCGAGAGTTCAACCTTGGGTCGGAATCGTCATCATCGGTGCACATGCGGTGATTTCTTCTTGAAGGTGTAGCTTTTCGTTTTGATTTTGTCTTGTATCATACGGTTAGTGTCTATCTAGTGGATTTACAATCGCGAAACTTGCAGCCTTAGGTTTTCTTTTCGCTTTTATTTTTGGGTTGATGTTATGCTGCAGCTGAATTTTGCTTTCTTAATAATGTATGACTGTTTGCATCGGTCGATGCATAGCCCGGATGTTATCCTCCTTTTCGTAAAAAATGGTTGTACAATCCTCACTTAACTTTTTCATTGTACTAATACGACTTTACTCGGATTTTAGAGCAATATGCAAGTTAGTTCAGTTTTGGTGTACCACAAGTTTGTGGTTAATTAGTTCACTGTTATGTTATCCCGTGAATTAGAGAAGCCTTTCGGGTACACGATCAGTTTTGGTGTACCACAAGTTTGTAGAAGGAATTTTTTTTAAAAATCCACCAAAATTTGTGATATGGTTTTTTTGAGAAATCTCTCCACTTTATTCATTCAACATAATGTTCAAAGGTACATCAATTGGGTCATGGGGGGTGCCCAACCAAATATGTCTACCCGTAGCTAGATTACAAGCATTTTTGGCGAGATTGTGAGCCTCGAGATTAAAGGTCCTACATTCATGAAGAAATGAAAAAGACTGAAATCTAACACTATGTTCTATTATTTCATGTAGGATAGCCGAGTTGGGTCCTCCTGTGCCTTGATAAATATCTTCCACAACTCCTTGGCAGTATGACGCCACCACCACCCTTTGAATTATGAGGTCTTCTGCAAGTGCAAATGACTCCCTGCACGCATATGCCTCGAGGATCACTGGATCTATAACCCCTTCAAAAACCACTGCCAATGATCAGAGGTAGAGTCATTGGTGGTCGCGGCACACAACTGCTACTGCACCCCAGTGTCTATGGCTGCCACCGCACCATCTGCGTTAATTTTTGCAGTGTTAGTCGGGTCCGCGCTGGGAGCCATCTATGATTTCCAGCAACATGCCTTGTCATGGAGGAATGAGTGGTCTTTGTCTCCGGCAATGCTTGAAGTTCACCCAGATATGTGTTTACAAAAGAGGTTATTTGAAAAGGAATTTGAAAAATCGATTCATGAATTGCCTTTCTCCTTGCATACCATATTGATTAAAGTGTCACTACCATCTTGGTGAAATTGTTGTGGCTCAATATCTCATGGAGCTCGAACAACCAACACTTTGTTGAAGGTTCGGGATTGTGTGTCATATGCGCCAGAAGCTCGAGATCAGACAATGCCCAAGTACATCGAGCCATGTTGTAGGATGGTAAAGCATACCACCATGAGTCCTCACCCCAGCTCAACGGACATGAGTTCATGTGTGCCATATTTCTTCTGTGTAGTATTTCGGTAGTAGGGAGAGAATGTTGAGCCAACCTCTAATAAAAAACTCTCACCTTAGAGGAACTGTCAAGTTCCATAGGATGTCCAAGCTTTCTTTTCCCTTGTGTTATCAGAAGACCCACTTCTTCCCTCGAGCCAACCTTTTATTTGTAGTTCAGTTTTGATCATAAGTTTGCAAGAAGAGCTAACAGTGAATTGGCCCTTCTTGTCGGGATGCCATGCCCAAAAGTCCTCTATGTTTTGGGTGCATATCAGTATTTTCAAAATTTCTTCTGCGTCTTTAAGGAGAAAGACCGGTCTTATTAATTCCTCATTCCGTGAAGCAGTACCTGGGATAAAAAGCTCGGCACCAATGTTGGAGGGTTTGGGACAAGAGACTCAATGGGTCTCGGTGACGAACTTTTGGGTATCGAGTTATCTCCCTAAATCTCTATAGTCTGGCTGCTACCCACTCTTTGAATAATTCCTTATATCACGGCCTTCGAGGATTGCACACCACACTTGCGATGGGCAAGACCCAGGCTCTGCATTAAGAATAGTGTCATTTGGGAAATATGTGGCCTTGAGAACTCTCGCGCTCAAGGAAGATGACTCCTGCAGTATCCTCCACACCTATCGTGCTAGTAAGGCAAGGTTAAAAACTCCAGGTCCCTGAATCCCAGGCCACCCAGGTATTTGGGCCTCGGCATAACTTCCCATGATACCCATGCCAGTTCCATTCTCCCTGCTTGCAACCCCACCGAAACTTGCGGATGATGGAGTTAGTATGATCACATATTCCTCTAGGGAGTTTAAAACGTGACATTGAGTAAACAAGAATTGCTTGGGCCACTGATTTTATTATTACATCCTTTCCACCTGCTAATAAACACTTTCCCATCCACCCTTTCACCTTGTCCCAGACCCAATCACTCAAAAATTTGGAAGTTCCTTTTTTTAGCATCCAACGTCTTTTGGCATTCCCAAGTATCTATCACTTAGGGACTCATTTGGGACCTGCAAGTAACCCATCACTGCATCCCTCACAATTTGTGGGCATCCCTTGCTGATTTTTTTAATGATTTATCTATGTTGATTCTCTGCCCAGAAGCCATACAATATGTATTAAGTAGGTGTGACACCTGTTCTACTTTATTTACACTTTCCCTTAAAAACAGCAGGCTATCATCCGCGAATAAAAGATGGTTCACCGGTGGAGCCGATGGTGCCACCTTAATGTCGTCAAGCTAGGATGGTTGATTTTGAGACTTTAACAGGCACGAAAGACCCTCTACTGCCAACAAGAAAATATATGGAGAGATAGGATATCCCTGCCGAATACCTCGTGTGGGTTGAAAACCGTCCAACTCACTCCTGTTGAACGAAATAGAAATGGAAACTGACCTCATCATGTTCATGACAACTGAAATCCATGGTGCTAAAAAACCTAGTTTCCCCATCGTTGCTTCCAGGTAGTTCCACTCTACCCTGTATACGCTTTCATCGTTGCTTCTAGGTAGTTCCACTCTACCCTGTATACGCTTTCATCATGTTTGGCTCTAGTGCACAATAATTGTTGTTCTTTGGTCTATTCCTCTTCATAAAGTGAAGGCACTCATAAGTGGAAATGATATTGTCACTGATAAGCCTCCCTCGCTACATGAATCAACTAATTTGTCGTCTGTGAGGGTCTGTACCGTCAGCTTTTCGTCAGGGCTGACGGCAAAGACCATTTTTGCCGTCAGTTGTTGACGGCAAAGCACTTTGTCGTCTACAAAAAAACACAAGCGGCAAAGATCTCACTTTGCTGTCTGCAACAAAAACACAGACAACAAAGAGCTCACTTTGTTGTCTGCAAAAAAACACATACGAGAAAGAGGTAGGCACCAGAGCATTCTCTCCTAACAGGCCACGTAGGGAGCCACCCCAACACCACAGGCTCTTCGCTACCGGAGGCAACTAGCCGAACCACTTCTCCATCGGTGCTTTATCTCCCCGCCAAGCCATGGAGGGTCGCCCAGGAGCTCCTCCGCGCCTGATGCTGGCTAGATCGGGATGTCTGCGTTCGCTACCACCCGAATCACCTAGATCCGGCGATGTCCACCGAGTGACTTGCCATGGAGCGTCGCCCTAGAGCTCCTGCGCGCCCATGACACGTTGACCCCATCCTCGTTGCACGTTTCCTTGACCGCGTCGACCCTCACCTGTGTATTGTTGGTTCAGGTTTTTTTAAATAATAATTCTTTGTCGTTTGTGGATTTGAGGCTGACGACAAAGATGGAGTATCGCTGACGGCAAAGATGCTCACTTTGTCGTCTGTTATTAAAAGGTTGACGGCAAAATCTTTGTCGTCTGCCCAATGAAAAGCTGATGGCAAAGTAGTCTTTGCCAGCTTCTTGTTTGCTGACAAACTTTGCCGTCAGCTAACTGACGGGAAATTCTTTGTCGTCATGTTTTTTGTCTTTATCGTATGTGATCCACAAATGGCAAATTACATGATTCCTGTAGTGCCTGGAATGCATGTTGCCTATTCCTAATATATAACATCACTAAGGATGATCTTTAGTAAGTTTGCGAGAACTTTTGAGGCTATCTTGTAAAAAACATTACATAAACTGATAGGACGGAACCGTGATAAAAGTGTGGTATTTGATACCTTTGGGATCAAAACGAGGATGGTATTGTTTATACATGTCGGGATCTCCTCACTAGGAACAATACCCAAGACCGCCTTGGTGATAGCAGCACGCAAATGTCCCAGTGTCGTTGAAAGAAGTGCGTCGGGAAGGTGTCAAGCCCCGGTGACTTTGTCGGGAACATTTGAAAGAGCGCCTTTTTAACCTCCTCTTCCTCATATGGAGCCATCAGAATCTCATTCATGGGCCCAATCACTTTCACAGGAACATGTGTTAACAAGTCTGCCATACCTTGCACACCTTCATAGGTAAACAATTGCTTATAGAAATCCATTGCTAGTTGATGCATCTCGGTTGGGTCCTCGGTGAGTTTCCCATCGGGTCTCTATAGGGCTTTGATCAAGTTTTTTCGATGTCTCATGGAAGCACACAGGTGAAAAACATCTGTATTGCGGTCATCTTCCGACAGCCACTAAACGTGAGACCTGTGCCGCCACATGAGCCTATGAAACTCATTTTTCAAACTCCAAAGTTCACTATGTACACTGCCAAAGGAGGCCTTGCTCCAGTCATCAAGTCTGCTCTCTAGCTCTGTCAATTTGTCTCAAACACTGGAAGCAGACAGAACATGGCCATTGAGCTCCCATGCCGATCGTGTTGTTTGTTTTAACTCTAGATGTGTATACCACATAACCTCGTAACGAAATTGCTTATCTACTTTCTTTTCCACAGAGGAATCTAGTTGTAGCAGGATCGGGGAATGATCCGAAGTAGCGGTCGTGTGATGCTCCACTACTACCCTTGGAAACATATTGTACCAGGCCACCGAACGAAGAGCTCTATCAAGGCGCACCCTTGTGTAAGAACCTTTCGAAACCTTTTTCTCAAAAGTCCAATTCCTCCCTTGATACCCAACATCAACAAGACCACATACATCAACCGTGTCTCGGAAGCCTTGAATTTGTGTTTGACTCCTATGGTCAATGTCGTCATGTTCATCATATCTTAGCACCTCGTTGAAATCTCCCATGCGAACCCAAGGAAGATCATGAAGAGCAGCCAAGTCCTTCATCGTACCCCAAGTTCCTTGATGGAGGTGTGTTTGTGCCTCCCCGTAGAAGCAAGACAGCCTCCACAGGTCACTTCCGAGATCACTAATTTTAATATCAATGTGATACCTTGAATAACTCAAATGCTCAACTTTTATTTCATTATTCTAGTGCATCACTAAACCGCCACTTCTATCGGTGGCTTAAAGAACAACCATAACCTAAAGAACTTGCTAAATTGTATGCTCAAGCTCTACTATTCCGAGTTTCGACAATGCAAATCACTTTAGGGACAAACTTTCTCGCTAGTCCGCATAGCTCTTGAACTGTCGGGGCGTTGCCAATACCCCGGCAGGTCCAGCATAACAAACTAATTGCACCCGGTGGTCCTTCGCCGGGGAGGCTGTCAATCTTGCATCATTGTTTTTTAAACCACCAAATGTCTTTCTTCCTCCACCATTTTCGTTCTTCTGTGCCAGCAGCATAGTTTTGGAATCAATGTTGCACCTCCAGTACTCTTGGCACCGCAACTTGTTACTTACATCTTTTGGTCTTTTCTTCTTTCCTCTTTTATGTTTCCTTATTCTTTTCCTTTTCTTTTCTTTTTTCTATGTTCCTTTTTTATTTTTCTTTCTTTCAAAATGCGCAGGCTTATTTTATCAAAATTGATGGTTTCTTTTCAAAATCCGGGGAACTTTTTTTGATTTCGTGATTTTTTTCAAAATTGATGCAAATTTCTTCAAATTCATGATTTTTTTTAATCCACACACCTTTTGCAAAAAATTAGTGAATTATTTTTCAAAAACCATGGACTTTTCTCAAAACACATGAACTTTTTATCAAATTTGTGAACTATTTCTCAAATTGGTCATTTATTTTTCAAAATACATGAACTTTTTTTTTCAAAATCAATAACCCTTTATTCAAATTCAGTGAACTTTTTCAAAATTGTGAAGTATTTTTCAAAATCAATGAACTTTTTCAAATCCATGATTTTTTCCTTATCAAAATCGATGAAGTTTTTTCAAATTCCGTGAAGTTTTTTGAAATTATGAACGATTTTCAAACTGATGAACTTTTTCCAAAAAAATGCCAAGTTTTCCCAACGTGAGAAAAAATGAAAAATGTTCCAAAAACCGTGATATTTTTCAAAATTCATGAAGTTTTCCTTTTTTATGAAATTCTTGAATTCAATTTTACGACCATTTCCTCCATTTTTATGAACCTTTTCAAATTTTCCATTGTTTCAATTTATTTGCAAACTATTTTTCAGATTTACGTTTTTTAACGTTCATACACTTTTTCCCAAAACTCAAAGATGAAACTATGTACCAACGAGATACATGTGAGCCCCGACTCAAGAAAGAATAAAGATGTGTGCGAGCGAGCGGACGGGCGAGCGGGCGAGCACTGATTTTCGTGTTTTGCCTGGACGGCCCACTATATCTCTCCTTTCAAGCGTCATGATGGTTTACCGGCGTAGAGAGGGCCAATTATAAGTATCCCAGTAGGTCGCACGTAGGTCAATCCATAGCCTTTCTACTACGTTCGACTGAGCTGGCCCAACTCCCCTTTCGGGTTAAGGTTCTAGAACTTTCCCTGACATGTTTTCATTTAGGGGGGTGGGGGGTTTTGTCGGTTTTTCGTTTTTCTTTTTCTTTTTCTTTTTCATATTTAAAAACGAACATGTTTCCAATTTCGGAATTTTATTTTGAGTTTATATTCAATTTTAAGATAAATTGTCGATTCATGACTTTTTTTCAAAATTTTGAATATATTCTAAATTGTAAAAAAATACCATTTTTTGAACATTTTTTGAACTCGCAAACATGTTCTGAATTTGCGTTTTTTTTGAATTGATGAACATTTTTTAGAATTCGTGAATATTTTTGTATTCGCCAAAGTTTTTTTGAATTCATGAACCTTTTTTGAATTTGTGAATACTTTTGAACTCTCGATGGTTTTTTGTATTCAAAAATATTTTTTAATCCGGAAACATTTTAGTGAATTTGCAAACATTTTGTTGTATTCGCCATTTTTTAAAATTCATAGACCCTTTTTATAATTTGTGAACATGTTTTCAATTCACAGGTATTTTTATGAATTCGGGTCCATCGATGGATCAATTGTCAACCCATACCTACTGGCGCTGTAGGCCCGCTTTCTGGATCCATTAGTGTGCTATTATCATCTAGTACGAGAGTATATCAAAATGCAAGCTCGTACTCAATCCAAGTGAGTGACATCAATCGGTCGTATGCTACGTGGGAAAACGTCTATTTTAAACCTTGAACTTGTAGAGCTTAGCTAAATAGAACCCCCAACTCCAAGGGTTCTGTCGGTTTTTCTTTCTTTTTTAGTTTTATTTTTCATATTTAGCCACAGACATGTTTCCAATTTCAGAATTTTATTTTGAATTTATTTTCAATTTTGAGATAAAATTTTCAATTCTTGATTTTTTTTTCTAAAATTGTGAACATATTCTGAATTCTAGAACTATTTTCATTTTTGTGAACATTTTTTGAACTCATAAACATGTTATGATTTCATGATTACTTTTTAAAATTGCTGAACATTTTTTGGAATTCGTGAATATTTTTTGTATTCGACAAAAAAAATAGAATTCGTGAACATTTTTTGAATTTGTGAACACTTTAGGACTCTCGATCATTTTTTGTATCCACAAACATGTTTTAAATCCGTGAACATTTTATTGAATTTGCAGAAATTTTATTGTGTTCGTCATTTTTTGAATTCATAACCCTTTTTATAATTCGTGAACTTTTTTTAATTCACGTGCATTTTTTTTTGAATTCGGGTCCATCGATGGATCACTTGTCAACCCATACCTGTTAGCGCTCTGGGCTCGCTCTTTGGATCCATCGGTGTACTATTATTGTCTAGTAGGAAAGTATATCGAAATGCAAGCTCGTACTCGATCCAACTTGGGAAAAAGTCGATTTTAAACCTTGAACTTGTAAAGCTAAGCTAAATCGAACCCCCAACTCTGAATCCCGATCGTTGGCACCCTGAACTTATCGATCCCGATCTAAATCATACTATGAACCTGTTTTTCACGTAAAAATAATATATCTCAGCATGAGATAATTTGCCACTTTCGTTGATTGACTTGACCCACTTCTCATATTTATTTTTCACATCTAGTCTCGCGCGGGCGCCCAGTAACTGTTTTTTTTTCTTTGTGCCTTCTTGCACAAAAATCTTAAGCTGGTTTTCGTAATTACTTCTTTTCCTATTCATGCCTAGTAACTCTTTTTTTTCTATTTTTATTTTCCGTTTCTGTCATTTCTATTATAATTTTATGACCCTCTATTTTTATTTTTAATTTACAATTACCTTAGGCATTTTATTTACTTATTTATTTATCATTATTTTCAATTTTTCTTTTTCTCTATTTTATTATCAGATATGTTTTTGAAACTTTATGTAGCTACTTTGATCTATATTTTTCAATATACATTGAGCATTTTACAATACAGGGTCAATTCTGTTACATATATGTTCCAAACAAGCAACTACGTAAACTTTTCAGAATTTGGTGAAAATCTTTCAAACTTGTGAATGTTTTAAAAAAATCATGAAAAATAAGTCAAATTCACAAATATTTTTTACTTTGCGAACATGTTTCGAGTTTATGACATTTGTTGAACTTCGTAAAAGATTTTTAAACTCATGAAAGGTTTTTCAAATTCATGAACACTCAAAAAAATGCAAAAAAATTCGAGTTCCTGAATATTATTTTTTTCCATTTTTTGAATTCGTGAAAAGTTTTGAATATTCAAAACATTTTTGGAGTTCATAATTTTTCGTTCTAATGCAAGAAACCTTTTCAAATTTGCGAACATTTTTTTAGTTCGCGAACATGTTTCGAAACTCACGAAGATTATTTAAATTTGAGAATCTTTTTTATTTACGAATTTGTTTTCAGATTAGTTAACATTTTTTGAGTTCACGAACACTTTTCCAAACTCCTGAAGTTCTTTCATATTTAATAATATATTTTTAATTTCTAATTTTTTTTCCTAATTCGCCAACATTTTTCATTATCATGCACATTTTTGCAAATTCGTTAAAAAATCGTTACTATTTTACATGCTGGCCGACCCATCAAAGGAGCGACCTAAGAGGTGTAGTTGTAGGATCGTTGCTTTCCCGGCGCACCAAACATCTTCATGGTTTGATTTAGACCGGGATTTGTTTAGTTCAGGGTGCCAACAACCGGGATTCGGAGTTAGGGCTTTGATTTAGCTATAAGCTCTACAGGTTCAAGGTTTAAAATGATTTTTTTTCCACTACCGTGAGACGGACAACGCCGGTGCACCATACAGTATTGCTGTGGATACGGCGTAGTCGCATTGGAGTCGGATCTGGCACAGAATAGCCCATAGTACGAAAGACATAACGGTGGCACACGAGCGAAAGAGACATGACACGCAAGCCGACAACCTACATAACCAGAGGATAGATAACAGTGCAAAACATCATTGGACGCCATCCTGGTAAACCAAAGAAGAGGTGGACGATCGAACCCTTGAATCAGTTCCTCTAGTGCAGCCCGATAAGCTTCCTTAGTCAATAATTAACACTGCTGCAAGAAGATGACCATTTTGAATAAATAATCAGCCGGCCTGTTAGGAAAAATGTTTTCAATAGTGAATTTATTTCTGGTAGTCCAAAGCGCCCTAGATAACGCCAAGAACCCCACCCAGAAATGTGTCTGTTTTGTCCCAACAGACCGGCAGCCAACGGCTGGAGCTCAGCGAAAGAAGCAGGGGTCCAAGAGGTTCCCATCCAAGATATAATACAGCCCCAGGCCAACTTGGCAAGAACACACCCAAAAAAATGTGGTTCAAGTCCTTCGTGGCCAGGCACAGAAAACATCGATCCGAGCCAGGACTGTTCCGTTTCTGAATTTGATCAGCCGCAGGCAATTTGCACCTAATGGCTTGCCACATAAATATCTTAATTTGGGCGGCACAAGAGTGTACTCCATACTGCTGGCAGGGTTAACCCTCCTGGTCTCTCCATCTCAGCTGCATGTGCCTTGGAAGTATGTATCCACTGCTAATGATATGTTGTTCAAACAGAAAAAAAAATCATGTTCTGTTAGGTTGTCATGGTATAAAATCATCAAATGCTTGGAAGTGAATAGGTATTTGTAAGATTCTTCATACATTCACCGGGTAAAATATAACATTGAGCAACTCCTCATCCCATGTGCCAGTTACTGGGTCAATTAACTCACACACCCTAGACAGAATTGTTTGACCCTTGGTGTGGTCACCTTCATGTCTGAACTAGAAGGGATCCAAGGGTCATTCCAAATATTGACCTTCTCTACGATACCAATTATCCAAATATATCCTTTTTAAAAGTTTCCAAACCCTTCAAAATTCCTTGCCATGTAAAAGATGACCCATTCTTTGGGGTAGTATTAAATAAGCTCTCATTATGATAATATTTGGATTTTAATATTGTTGCTACTAAGGAATTCGGATCAGTGATAAAAATAAAAGAGTAGACACTACTAGGAAATACCTTATAGGTAGAGGATTAAGAGTAGCGTGGGATCATGGTCCGACGCTGCTGCTATTTAGCAGTAGCGCCGGCCCAGAGACAACGCTACAGGTTCTTGTTAGTAGCAGTGCGGGCCTTGGTGGGCCACGTTACTACTACATGGCCCTCACCATGTCCCCGAGGGCTAGCTATAGTAGCAGCGCGACCATAAGCACGCGCTACAACTAACATTGTAGCAGTAGCACTTGGTATGGACCCGACGCTGCTACTGTTTACACCCGGGCCCAGCTCCCAGGCACTGCCTAGAAGTAATGCTGGGTAGAGACCCCACGCTACTACTAGGGCCACCTTATCCACACCCCGCGCACCTGTCGCCCTCACTCTCCCCCTCACACTCTCGATGTCTCAGCCGCCGCCATCGCCCGCCGTCGCCCACCGCCGCCATCGCCCCCGCTCCTCCTCGACCGAGGTAATCTCTCTCCTCTCTCCTCCCTCCCTCCCTCCCTCCTCCCTCCTTCCATGTTGCTTAGATGGATGGGTTGATGTTGCTGAGTTTGTTAGATTTATGGATGGATTGATTCTGGATGTTGCTACATGGATGGATTGATTGTGGATATTTTTTTCAAGTTCTAGAAATTATCCAAGTTCTAGGTCTAGATGGAGATGATGTGCTAAATGGTCATGTTCTATGAAAATTTTCATAGATGTTTTTATACATGTAGTAGTAGTAGATGAGTAGTTGTGAAAATGTGAGGGTAGTATTTTTTTACACGAAAATGTGAAGCTAGTACTTTTTTGATATGATAATAGATTTGGATAGCATTTCAACAGCTTGAACTTTTATATATGAAAAAGAACTGGAACTTGCTATGGTAATAAAATAGAAAATTTTCAGTAAAAAATATAATAGAAAACTTTGAGTAAAAAATAGTAATAGAATAGAAAATTTTCGGTAGAAAAATGGAATAGAAAATTTTCAATAAAAAGTTAGTACTTGCATTGAATAGAAAATACCTAAATATTTTAGGTATCGAATAGGTTTTTTGAATNNNNAAATGTTTTAGGTATCGAATAGGTTTTTTTATTATAGGAATGTGTTGGACACTTTAAGTATTTTTAAGTAATTATCACTTTGTCATCAAAGAATGCTATATGAGATTTGATGATGCAAATTTTTCACTCGGTGGAATATACAGGCTATCTAGCGTCACGTCTCTCCCTCGAGTGACCATCATCGGAGCTTCTTGTACTTCCGCTCCAGTCGAGTCGGTGAACTAAAAGTCCACCTCCACCTTCTCCTCCGCTCATGTCACTAAAAAATTCTGTCGAGAGCTAAAAGCCGATGATATTTGGACATGTATTGGTTGTCTCTTTGGACATGTGTATGAATTTGCAGGTAACACCTCCGAGTGGCCTATGTTTT
>CBMN010751070.1:0-12611 GCA_000582825.1 Hordeum pubiflorum | reverse complement strand
TCGGGTCCGACGTGGCGGGCGTGCCAGACGCCCCCATATCCGCCCCATATTTGGGCTGGATATGAGGGGCGCCGGTCAGCCCGGACGTTTGAGGCCCGTTTGAGGCAGCCGGCTGGGTCGAAATTTCATAACCAGTCAGTGACCGGGCAGCCTGCCCGGGCGGATGAGACGGTTTTGGGGCGCCCGGCTGTAAATGCTCTAAGGCACATAATTTTTTTTTGGTTTGCTTATCCTATGGTGTCGTGCAGAAAAAGTTGCTACGTATCGCATCATAATTAACCTCACTTTATATAGAAGATAGAATGAGCAAACAATGCTAGCATTTGGACTACGCATGGTGTTAGCGTGCATTCATAGGAGTGGGTATAACTAAGCATATGTGTTGTATTGTATTGGCACTGATGCGTGCATTTTCATCGATTTACTCCTGGCTTTCCGGATAGCGTTATAGGGTAGGGTATGTGTTGGTGCGTTCATAGGAATGAGTGTATGTGAGCACATGTGTTGTATTATTTTTGCACTGGTGCTCACATTTTTCTGGATTTATTGCAGGCTCTCTGGTGATATTTATTCGGTGGAAAAGTCAATTTTGTCAACTACGAAGGCCCTTGCAGTAACTTCGTCGATCTCTAGATGTAGTGCTGGCTTAGTATCTCAAATTTTCTTATAATGGTAAGGTGTGCTTGCGTTCATTCCCAGGAATTAGGAATTAGTGTATATCGATACAAGCATCTTCGATACGAGCATCTGTGTTGTACTGTGCGAAAAAAGGTAGCAAATACAGAAGGAATAACCTAGCACTGGACTAAATGAAGAACCAACATGTGTCAGCTAGAAAAACATTCATGTCAAAGTACTTCAAGTTCATGGCGGAAGCGCTAGCTTAGCAGCTTTAATTCTTTTCTGGATTTATTTCAGGTTCTCTAGTGATATTCGTTCAATGAAAGAGTCATTTCCGTCAACTTCAAAGACACCTACAGTAACTTCGTCGGTCTCTAGATGTAGTGCCGGCTTAGTATCTCGAAGTGTTTTATAAGATAGGGTATGCATGCGTACGTTCATGTAAATGAGTGTATATAGAGAGCAATTGCGTTGCATTGTGTTAAAAAGATAACAAATACAAAAAAATAACTTAGCAATGAACTAAATAAAAACCAACACATATCAGCTAGAAAAACATTCGCACCAAAGTATTTCAAATGCATGAAAGAGCTAGCTTTAATTCTTTCATATATTCGGCCATGCCCGTATGCACTTGCATATGACCGCGCCACTAACTTTTGTCCCATTATCGGCTGCCCTTTTCTCACACGAACTACTTCCGTCCATGCACGGGAATAAGCAGCTACTCCCTCCATTTCTAGATGTAAATATTTTTTAATTTTTTTAATTGAGATTACATATAGATGTATATAAACGTATTTATAATATAGATTTATTCATTTTGCTTTGTATGTAGTTTATATTGAAATCTCTAAAAAAAAAAAAAAAGCTACAGCCTCAGTTTCTATTGAGACGTTGAACTACAACAACGTGTTATTAAAAACATAGAGTGTACTTGCTAAAGCATGGCTCCCTAGAGAGCACACGACGAATTTATTTACTTGGGTAGCTGAACGAAACATGACAAATGAGCATGGAATGATGCAACATAAACTGATCATCTAGAAGGCCTATTGAAAAGAGATAAGTGCACCATTCGTGAGTGAACTCTTGTGAGATGCGCACATTGATACACAAGTCTCAAAACATGAAAAATGGATCACTTTTTTTTTTTTCATGAGCGAACGGGTCACTTTCGCGTCTCAAGCCGTTGTTGTTGAGTATGTGGCTTGCTGACTCGGCGTGGGGCCTACGGCTTTTGGCAGGGTGTAGATTCACAGGAAAGCCCCTGGATAAAAATATTGTTTCACTTTTGACTCACGATTGTGCTTTCGAGCGGAGCGCGAGTGCGCGACATGACGGTGACTGGATGCTCGTCTCCATCGGCGGCGGCGGCGGCGGCAGCCCCGGCCTTCGTGGCCCCCGTAGTAGGCGGCGGCGGAGAGGATGGCGAGGTAGACGCACCTCCTGGAGACACCGCACCGCCTGAAAGTAGCGATGGACTTGCAGACGATGACGGTGCCGCACCGCCTGAAGGCGGTGATGTATTTGCAGAAAGATAAGAAGAATTGTGTAAGAGCAAGTTGGCATGCCAATATCCATGCTAAACCCAAACAAAGGCCCACAATGGTTGATAAAAATGGAGATGCTGATATACCTGAGATACTAGAGGTAATATGCAGCACAAATGACTGGAATAATTCTTGTTTTCATAGGCAGTACTAACTAATTCTATATTATTTTGAACAACACATTGATCATGTAGAATTAGATCCCAGGAAAGATTCTTACGATGTGAAAGATTCTATGATATCTCACCTGGGCTATGAGGTTTATACCATTTTTATAGTTAACAATTTCATATAATGCAATATTTGTACATTAGTTCTATTATGTTCTTCCTCCCAGTAATTTCAGTTATATATTCCCTCTGTCCCATAATGTAAGAATTTTTTACACTAGTCTCATAATGTAAGATGTTTTTTGACACTACTACTGTCAAAAATAGTGTCAAAAAGCTTCTTGTATTATGGGACGGATGGAGTAGTTCATAAAATGCAGGCCCTAGAAATTGTGTTTGAAGAGATTCAGCCATTCCCTAGTGAATTTGCATTTGTTGTTCAACATGAGTAAATATTCCAGCACTGAAGACATCAACAATGACATCAGAAGGTTTGAGAGGTTTAGCAAGGGATAGGTCAAAAAGGAAGAGGGCGGCTAGAGCTGCAGCTAATGCAATTTGACAGGGGGAGTGAAAATGCAAGAAGGGGCAGAGGGAGCACTAGCAACAGAGGAAGAGGAAATGCAAACACACCTAGCATACGCAGCAATGCAATAGCAAGGAATGCAGGTGTGGGAGGTTTTGAATATCTTCTGTTTGAAGAAAGAGGAGGAGCAATAGGAGGTAGGAGAGGAGCAAGAGAGGCAACAGGAAATAGAAGAGGAGCAAGAGGTGGTACAAAAATTGCGAGAGGAGGTAGAAGAGGAGCAAGATCTGCAGCTGCCACAAGCATGGATAAAGAGGAGATCAACAACACACAATCAGCACCACAAGATTGAAACACGTTTTTATAATTGACTGCTAGTTTGAAACTGATCATGTCATTTTGGTAATTCGGTGCTAGTTTGAAACTGGTCAAGTACTTTTAGTAGTTCAGAACTTGTTATTTGTGCAAGACCTTTTACATTTGCTGAGCAATGTGTGTTGTCATATATAGTGCCATGTGTCATTTGAATTGCATACAGCCTGGACTATAACTATGCAACGCAATTTCTAAATTTCATATAGTCTCAACTATTACAGAGGCATAAATTGAATTTGGTAGAAGGCCATCTCACAATGTTAAACGGAACATCAAGAGATCTCCAACATCAATCTTAGATACAATAGGTTCACAACATACTTCATATAGCAAATTTTGATACAAATGGTTCACATCAAATTGCATCGAGCAAATTTGGATACAATAGGCTACGTTGCCACAATTCAAACACATAGGCTACACTGCCATAAATTAGACACAAAGGCTACATGGCCACATACATTCCCAAATCCAAACTAGAAATATTCTAACTAACTCTTGAACAGTCCACCTGCACGCCCATCGGACCCAGACCCTGCAAAACCATGTCCACCACCAACATATGCCCTCTCTGCGCCATCTATTGTACCAGGATAGCAACTGAAAGTGTGACAACGAGCACTATTCGATTCTTCATCATAATCGTACGCAGACGACAAATCGGGTACGATTGGACTGTGATCTATAACCTTCAGGACATGGATCTTCAGAAGATGAACAAATGTCAGCTTCTCAGGTTTCAAATAGGGATTAGGCGGCGACATTGGTTCGTCAGAATCAGAGGTTGGATAATCTTGTCCTCTGTTAGGTTCTGGTAGCTCCACTTCATACAGTTTAGGCAGTTTGTTCGGATTTTTCATCCAAGCTTCAACAACGACGAAGCAACGATCAGTAGGCTTCAACATCTTCACGAGATTGCCGCCGAGACTGTCAACAAGCTTGGCAACGAAATCAACCTCCCATGCCTCTTGCGGGAGCCCATCAAAGCTCAACCTTGTTAGAAACTTCAAAGACGACGCCTCGCCACCCATCCCACGGTGCCAACGGCCAAACTGGATGGTCGCTCCGCCGACGGTAAGCTTACGGGAGTGGTTGATGAGCACGCGAGTGCAGTCGTCGCCAGATCGGAACCGGAGAAGAAAATCGGCCGGAGGCGAACATACCTCCACCATGACGTCGTCGCGGCAGATGCCGCATTGCGCCTCTAGGGCCGCCACCACCAGCGCCGGCGACACGGGAGGCCGATCCCCTTCCACTGTACCAAATAGTGCACGACCGCACAGCTTCTCCTCCAGCCGGTACATCCCCGCAGTGCGCTGGAGCACACAACGACCAAACTCTGGCCGCATATCCGGCTCGCCGCGCCTCCAGGTCTCCTCCGGGAAGAAGAGACTCCCTTCCCTGTTCTCCGGCCGCCAGTTCTCTCCCTCGAACAGGTCCATCTCGAGCTAGGTGACGGCGGTGGCAGATCTAGAAAGAGGGCGGCGTGAGAGAAGTTAGGGATTTGCCCGAATCTAGGGGAATTGGGGATTTTGACCGAGACCCGACGTACAATTTCCAGAAAAACCCAGCACAAAAAAAACTATAGGGGCCGCATTGCATAAAAATCGTCCCTCTGACATGAACTTAACTATCTGACAAAAATACTGATGGTGGGCCCCATGCCAGGTCAGCAAGCCACGTCGACCCGTTACGGTTGGAAAGGGAGGTGACCCATTCGCTCATGAAACAAACCAAAGTGACCATTTTTTAACGTTTTGAGACTTGTGTGATCAATGTGCTCGTCTCGCGATGAGTTCACTGATGGTGCGTTTATCTCTTGAAAATGTTCGGCTCCCTAGAAAGAGCAGATGACTGAAGAAGTGCAGATGGTGTCAAATGTCTAGACAGTAAATAGATTCGGTGCGTAACAGAGATGGTAACCGGAAATGGGAGGAGCGAGGAGCTTCAGTACATCCTGGACCTTACTTGCCTAGAAAGACACGAGAAAACAAACTGAAATCAAGAACAATAACAGAAGGGACCCTCATTCTCTCAAGTAAGAAACTGAAATCAAGAGCAATATCCGAAGAGATCCCCCATTCTCTCAATTAAGAACAAATCTCCTCACTTGGTAAGGGGAAAGAACCACTGCACATTTGCTGTAATCCAAGAGAGAGAAGCAAGAATCGTCTATGGCTCAATCCATCCATCCTAATAAGGACATCCACCAGAAACCCTCAATCGTTGAAGGAATTAATCGCCGAACCGAGAAAGCAAGAATTCAAGACCGAATCAAATCGTTCGACAATTTGACAAGCATTGACGTATGTACAGGTACAGCTGCGCACAGGAACACGAGTGGCCGCAAATCCAAAAGCAAAACAGCGTTGAAACAGAACAGAGGAGAGGAAGGAGAAGGTTAATGAGTTTGCACGGACGGACGGACCTTGCAGTCGGTGGTGCCGTCGGGCTCGACGGTCCAGCCAGCCTCGTCCGCTCGTCGCAGAGCGCCTTGAGCACCTCGTTGTTGTCGCGGTGCTTGGGCAGCGCGCAGTTGCCGTGGGCGCGCAGCCCGTAGAAGATCTTGGCGGCGATCGCGCGCCGCCACCGGTTGTTCTCCCGCTCCCTCCATGTCGGCACCCTCGACGCCATTCCATTTCCACCGCCGCCACCACTTCCCACAAGTGCCCCCGGCCACCATCGTTCCCCTCTCCTCCCTCTCTTCCCGTCAGAGTCGAGAGCAAGAGCTCGCGAGGTGGTGGACTGGACTGGAGGACGACGCGGCCGCCGCTCTGCCTAAAAAGCGGCACTGGGAACGCCCCGAGTGGTAATTTTACCGAAGGTCGTCCCGTGTCCAGGCGGAGGGCTGAAGGGCAGGGCTGGTATCTTGCGCGGTAATAATTGGCCAGTTAAAGCGATCCGAGAATGGAAGGCGTTCATGGCTGATCGCCCCGCGCTACATGTTGTGCAGCTGAGAGCCATGGCCGGCCGACGCGCATTTGGCTCGCGCGTGTATGTTTGGATCAAAACGAACGAAAAGGAGCCCAACGCGTGGACTCGTAAACCCAAAAACCACGAGCTTGATGTTCGTCTGGACGTATTTCTGGTTCGTATTCACGTCTGATTTGCATTCACATAGACAAGAGACGAACGCGTCGCACGACTCGTCTGTCTCTTTTTTTAATCTTAAAAACAAAGACAGATGTGTCGCGCGTCCGCTCGGTGTTCGTCTTGGAGTGGCATGTCGACCGTCCAACAACCCCGCACGGTCGTAGTCAATGCTATACATGCCCATGGGCAGCCTGGCCCGAAAATCTCGGGCTGGGTTGGGCCGGGCTCGGGCCGGGAAATTGAGCCCGATGATCAGGCAGTTTTCTCTCAAGCGACCTGCAATAATGGGCCCCAACCACTAGTTGTTCTGTAAAACCGGAAAGAAGGATATATACTGTTCTATAAATTGAAAGGGTGTGTCTAGGTCTAGACTTTGCGAAGCCTCAGTCAAGTAATATAGTAAGCAAGAAGAAAAAAAACCGAAAAAAAATTTGTTTGCATGAATCTCGATGCAAGATCAACGGATTATAGTATCGACTAAGACTTCGCGATGTCTCGGTCGACTGATTTTTAGCAAAGCCGAAATTGAAACTACCTAGTGTTTCATAACTTCGATCAGCAGCTGCACCAAAAGAGCAAGAACGATGGAGAAACAGCACGGATGAAACTACAGCAAATATAATCGATCAACATATATTTCCGATTCTTATAATTCAATTGTCTGATCAAGTTTCACAGCGTAGCAGGTTCCCTTCCCTTGCCATGTATATTCTTCTTAAGAAAAATATAAAGAGAAACAGAGAGGTAATTCGCAAAAAGAGAGGCTAAATTTGACGATAGTTCTAGAAAAACTGAAGTTCAGATCTTATAAAAACCGAAATAGTCTGCCAAAAAGGAAATCTGACGAAACTCCCATGGTAGCTTCCATCGATGTCTTCTCCCCCTTGATATGATTCAGTTCACTGCGCCTGCGCGGGTCCTGGAGCTCCCGAGCCCCAGGGTGAGCTCCAGCTCATGCTCATGCTCATGCTCATGCTCATCCGAGGCGCACACCTCGACCTCGTGGATGCGCTCCCCCTCCCACGCATTCACCAGCACCGGCATCCCGCCGCTCCCGAACGCGAAGTCATCCGCCGCACGGCCTTCCGGTTGGACGTCGCCATGGACCGCCAGCGCCACCGGCGAGCACGTCCCGCTCTGCCCCGGGGTGTGCATTCTCGACGAGCCCGCGGTGGCAGCTGCCATCTCCCTGAAGACTCCGAAGGGGTTGGAAGGAGCCATGAGGCTGTAGGTCGGGGAAGACGGGCCGGCCGACGATATCTGGAACCCGGAGAGCCAGGCCGGGTCGGGACCGACACCGACCCCGTGGCCGCCGCGGGGGCTCGCCGGCGTGGAGTTGGGCAGAGAGGCGTAATCGTCGTAACCGCTGCCGCCGGCGCCGACCCATGGCGGCTGGACCTGGACACTCGGGTGCTCGCCCCATGCTGTGTTGAGGTGGGGCATGCGCCGCGGCGAGCCCGACGGCGGTGTCACCGGCGCGCTGACAGAGCCACCGCCGAAGTGGTACGAGTGGTGCGAGTATTTGGGGAACTTGGAAGAGGACGGGAAGCCGGAGCCGGAGGAGAGGTGCTTGAGCCAAGGGATGAGGGAGTTGCCCTCATAGTAGCTGCCGCCGCCGCCGAGCGTGGTATGCGACGACGTGCCGGAGCTCAGGAAGGTGGACGAGCCTGCGCTCGGGTTGTACGAGGCCCGTGGGCTCACCGGGTGCGACGAGCACGGGCTTGGGGAGCCCGACCGGACCTTCGGGTTGGCGCCTTCTGCTGCTGCAGGCTTGCAACCCTGAAAAATGAATAAGTTAGCATGACATTTTTACCGGGATTACAGTGTAAAAGACCTATATTTTTTTTACAGAGGGAGTACTACCGAAAGAAAAATGCATTTTTACCGGGAGAAGACAATCAACTCGGGATTAAATGTAGGTATACAATATAGGAAAATTCAATTCGGCTTTTTGGAGCATATGCTGCTCCTCTCCGTCAAAAGTCAAAAATGATTTTTACAAATGTCAAAAAAAAAAGAACAAAAATGTCTTCATTGTCTAGGTTACTAGTTACAGAGTGTGTACTCCTTCCATACCAGCTGATTTGTGATGATGGAAGGAGAACAATATTGGCACGTGCCAAGGAAGATTCATTCATCTTCATTTAATACTCCCTTTTCTAGTACTACGGCAGTCGCAATGCCAAATGCTGGCAGTGCCAGGCTTCCATATATAATAAAGGAAGCCTTAAACGTGCAGAGAAATACAGCCTTACAAAGCTGATTGCACGAAAAAAGAAAAAGGGAAGAGTATGCCGGTCTCTAGAATGTCATTTTGTATTGCAAAGCGGTTTTCTGGAATCAAAGCCATGCCTTCTTTGACAGTGTTAGCTCCTTTGATGAAAATATTCGGTCATGCCCGTATGAACCTGCATATGACCGCGCCACTAACTTTTGTCGCCGGTATTGGCTCTTTACCAGTTTACCTGCCATTTTGTGGCATGAACTGCTTCTGCCCAAGCACGGAATAAGCAGCCAAGTAAAAACAGGGCAAATGGGCGTGGAAAGATGCAACGTAAACTGATCTGAGCTACTACTAGCTAGAAAGAGTAGATGACTGAAGAAGCTAGCACGTACAGATGGTGGCAAATGTATGGGCGGTAGATAGATTCTTCGATGCGTAACAGAGATGCTAACCGCAAAAGGGAAAGGAGCGATGTGCTTTAGCACATTACATCCTGGGCCTTACTTGCCTAAAAAGACACGAGAAAAGAAACTGAAATCAAGAACAACAACAGAAGAGAGAGGCCCCTCATTCTCTCAAATAAGAAACTGAAATCAGGAACGATAACAGAAGAGAGAGACCCCTCATTCTCTCAAGTAAGAACAAATCTCCTCGGTTGATAAGGGGAAAGAAAAGAACCAATGCACATTTGCTGCAATCCAATGGCTTTTCCATGGAAACACTCACTTACGCAATGATGTGCGTGTGGTTCACCTTTGCCTTGTCCCACATGTGCAACAACAGAAAAAGGAGGAATTTCATGCTCAAATCTCGGAGGGAACGGAAGGGCAGCAGCTTGGCTTGGCTGGCTAGAGAGGGAACCGACGACACGACCTAGGCGCTCAAGGGGCAAGCAAGAGCACGCGCATCGGCGTCTCATTCCACAGTCGATCGTCCGCGCCATGCAGATGCAGGAACCCCCACCAAAACCCAAAATGGCAACCATTGAATCGAGAATTTCAACAAGAAACGAAAATCAAATCAAACTTTTCATCAATATTATAGCTAGACAGAACTCTGCCAGCCATAGCAAAACTAGAGAGAAGCAGAAATCATCTACGGCTCAAACGATCCTCCATCCTAAAAAGAAAGAATTCATTCAATCCGGAAGGAATTAATCGCTGAGCCGAGAAAAAGAAGGAACTCAACCAAACGAGACGAGACGCGATCAAATCGTTCCAGAATTCGCCAAGAACTAATGTACGCACGCACGCACAGCTGCGCGCACGAGCACGAGACGGAATCAAATCCAGAAGCAAAGCTACGTCGAAATCAACAGAGGAGAGGAAGGAGAAGGTTAATGGGTTTGCAGGGACGGACGGACCTTGCGGTAGGTGGTGCCGTCGGGCTCGACGGTCCAGCCGGCCTCGTCGCAGAGCGCCTTGAGCACCTCGTTGTTGTCGCAGTGCTTGGGGAGCGCGTAGCCGCCGCGGGCGCGCAGCCCGTGGAAGATGTTTGCGGTCACCGCGCGCCGCCGCTGCTCGCGCCGCCGGTTCTTCTCCCGCTCCCTCCACGTCGGCACCCTCGACGCCATTCCACCGACCCCTCTCCCCCTCTCTCTCTCTCTCTCTCTCTCTCTCTCTTCCCGTCAGAGTCCAGAGCAGGAGTTCGCGAGGTGGTGGACTGGTGGAGACGCAGCCGCAGCTCTGCTTAAAAAGCGGCAATGGGAACGCCCTAGGTGACGATTTTACCTCTCTGCCCTCAAAGGTCGGCCCGTATCAGGCGGAGGGATGAAGGGCAGGGTCGGTATCTTGCGCGGTAATAATTGGCCTGGTTAAAGCGATCCGAGAATGGAAGGCGTTCATGGCCGATCGCCACGCGCTACGTGCGGTGCAGCTGAGAGGAGGGACGGTGGGCCCGTGGAGTTAGTGGGAGTGAGCGAGTGTGGGTCAAAGCTCGTAAGGTACTTCTGCTAATGGGCTGGCTCGTCTTGATCGCTGTGATGCGCTCAGAACCTGTGGTTCGCTCTGGTTTTGTGAAGATTCTATAAGTTTTCAATCACTTTTTATCATTGATTTTTTTTAGGTTCTAGTTGTTCTTTTGATTTTAAAAAAACCTATTTTTTTTAAATTTCATGAATACTTTTTTCAAAGTCATGATTTTATTTAAATCTCAAACACTTTTTCAAAATCATGAATTTATTTCAGTTTCATGAACTTTTCCCGAATTCACGAACTATTTTGGAATATGTGCATATGTTTCTAATTAGTGAACCTTTCGAAATCTTCTAATTTTTGAATTCATGATCAATTTTGTAATTCATGAACTTTTATAAAATTCGCGAATATTTTTTGAGTTCATGTTTTTTTCCAAATTCATGAACTTTTATTGAATCTTTAAACAAATGGAATTCTCTATATTTTTTTGAATTTCGGAGGTTTTTAAATTCATGATATATTTTGAAAGTTCATGAACTTTTTTTAGTTCAAAAACTAATTTTTAAATTCATGAAGTTTTTCCAAAATAAAAAAATCAGGTTTCTTACCATGTTTTGGAAGACAATTTTTTTTATGGTTTTAATAGAAAAATGCCATGATGCCTATATAAAAATGCACATGGTATGTTTAGAATAAGTTCCCTCTAAAAAATAGGGATTGCTATTCTTTCAAAAATGAAAAATAAATCAGAATTTTTTTTCTTTCAAATGAAAAACAATTTTAAAACAACCTACAAAGTATATATATTGCAACTTTTACTGCATCGTCCAGACGTCCACAAGACAGTTTCGGTCCAAGTGGTTAACGCCCCAGTCATTACTTATGGAGCTCATGGGTTCAATCCACATCCTCTGTGCCCCTCGATTATATTTTTTGCGGTGGAGAATAAACATCTGACGTTCGCCAAAGAGTAGGTCACAACGAACTAATAGAAAACCCTGACGTGGCATCATCCTTGCTAGAAGATCGAACGGCATCCGATGCATCTGCTGGGAAATGTCAAAAACTGACGTTCCCCAAATAACATTTTGATAATTTTCAAAGATGAGCACATATACAGCTTACCTCTAATTTAATACTTGTTGTTTAGTTCAGGTATGATTTAAATTTTGCGGTGTTGTTGCGGAATTTCGATGGAACTGATATCTTCTCGATAATATTCATTATCGAAGGATATGAGTATAACTAGTTATGCAATCAGTTTAAGGACACACATGCACCACATTTTTGTTGCCAAAAACAAAATGTAAGCGTCGTGCGTTCCTACAATGAACGAGCCAAGAAACAACAATTTTGAAGGAGGTATGATCAGCACAAAATAAAAAAATAACAATATCTTAAGTAACACGCGAGTCGCGCCATCCGCTTCTTGAAATAAAATATATCGGAGCTCCCTTCGCGTCACAATGATCAGCGCTAGCCCACGAGCCACCTCGTGCGGAGATCAAAATCATTCATATCCAGTAAATGATTTGGATCGGCAGCCACTCCCTCCGCGTGCTGCCGCGGTGGCCGGAGCGGCCGCGCTGCCTACTTATTCGTGCTCTCCGTCCCTGCTGCCACCACACCGCAACCGCCGACAATGGAGCTCCTCAGACCACTCGCTGCCCTGTGCGTCCTGCTCGCCTTCGTCGCCGCCGCCGCGGTTGCGGCCACTGAGGTGGAGATCGAGACGACGGATGCCCAGTCGTCCTACATCGTGCACGTCGCGGCCGGGCACGCGCCATGGCTGCCGCGCCGCAGCCTGCTGACCACCCGCGCGTACGGCTCGTTCTTGCGCGAGCACATCCTCGTCGAGCTCTCCAGCCCGGCGCCGATGGTGCTCTACTCCTACTCGCACGCCGCCACGGGCTTCGCTGCGCGCCTCACGGGGCGCCAGGCCGCGCGCCTCGCGTCCTCGGGCTCCGTGCTCGCCGTCGTGCCCGACGTGATGCAGGAGCTGCACACCACCCTGACGCCGTCCTTCCTCGGCCTCTCTCCGTCCTCCGGCCTGCTCCCGGCGTCCAACGGCGCCACCGACGTCGTCATCGGGGTCATCGACACCGGCGTGTACCCGGAAGGCCGCGCGTCCTTCGCCGCCGACCCGTCGCTGCCGCCGTTGCCGCCCGGCAAGTTCCGCGGCGGGTGCGTCTC
>CBMN010751069.1:51-11037 GCA_000582825.1 Hordeum pubiflorum | reverse complement strand
GGCTTTTCAGGATCGGACCAAAGCCCTGTTTTCTACTAGTCTCTCTCTCTCTCCCGGGACATGGGGGTGGTGCGGAACCCCTCGGCGTGAGGAGGCATGGCCATTCGGGTCTTCGCGGCGCGGCGGTCAGTCCTGCTTCGGGCGGTGGCGGGTGGTTATGCAGCAATGGGCCATCTGACCTCGGATAGGCGGCAGCCGCGTGGAGGGCCTGGTGGACGGCTCGGCTACATGCGTGGTCTGGCTCCAGTCAGATCTGATCTGGTTGGTGCGACCTACTCGCTGCGCGGCGGCAGTGATCAGTGGTGCTCTCGCGCACACGATGATGGATGGCGGTTCATCGAGTACTTCGGGTGAAAACATTACTCTTGGCTAGTTGCTAAGGTCGGCGACGGCGGCGCTCTATTGTGGGTCATCCCCTTCTTTAAGGCACCGCCGTGGAGAAGCTCTAGACCTCTATCCGCTACCTCCAGGGGAAACCCTAGATCAATCGATCGGATGACGGCGGCGCTCTTGTGTTGTTCCCCCCTTGGGGGCGTCATTCTTGGNGGTGTGCATTGGCTTGAGGGACCAACGGACGGTTTCAGCGGTGGAGCGTCGTTTCATGTGACGCATTGACGACGTGGAGTCTAGGCGGCGTGGCGCTGCAGGGTTTCGGCCATAGATGTGTGATGATGGATGTGCGTAGGGAGGTGGCGTTGTCTGGCGTCGTGGTGACGTCGATGATGGGCCTGGCAAGGTCAATGTATCGATACCTGCTCTGAAGATGGATCGGTGGAAGATGGTGGCGACGGTCTCTGCATCGTGCGCATGCGGTGCCCGTTGAGTGTGCGCTGCATCGGTGTGTGCCCCAGACCTGGCGATTGCGGCTTGGTTGAGGCCTCCGGTTTTAGATGTTGAGCTTTGGTGTGAGGTCTGGGTAGGCGTCCTGGACAATACACACCCCTTCATCCAATTGATAGGAGTAGCGACAGATGTTGCCAAGATAGTGGCTTCAGACTTATTGATGTATTATTTTATAAGATCTTGATGAATAATAAATAAAATGAATGTATGCATCATCCTGATGCAGAGGGCGGGGGTCATCCTCCTTTTCGAAGAAAAAACTGCCATACTTGTATTCTCAAAAACTTCACAAATATGTAGTAATACTAGATTTTCAAATGTCATAATTAATTACTTTGGCTTGCCAAATTTGCCTTGGCAAAATTATATAGCAAAAGGGCCCTATAACAATACAGTTGTAACATGTAAATCATGTCGGGACATTTGAAGTAACATGCTCAATACCAAGTTAATATATGGTAGCTATTGACCCAGCAATGCAAGTCATAGTACACAATCGAGTAACTAGCATAGAAATAATCTACACAATGCATATGCATGCAAGACTAACTGCACCAATAGTGTCTAACACTAGATACTGACTCAGAGTGCGTGGGTCAATAGATTCGTGGACATAGAACACTGAATGTGTTTGGCAAGCATGATGCACTCAGAAGCCTCAGTGAGATCCAACCAAAAACCTTGGTTAATGGATTCAATCAGAACAAACTTACTGAAACATAGTGATGGTACGGTGAACTATGCTTGGGCGGGCTGAAGCAGGAGGAAGCTCTCATGGATGCTACAAACGATACCACAAAACTAAATCATTCATCTGAAGGTGTTGGTCGTTTAAGACAAAATGACGAGATCCGCTCAGGACAACTCACCCTCCTAGAAAAACTAGCTCAAGAAATGGATGGTGCTAAAGTGGGTACGAGCATCTCTAATAGTTTTTATGTTTTATTGTTGGTAAAATGTCCATGTCATCAAGCAACAAATCATCATACGACTACTCCAATAGGTTGTTTTATAGTTGTCCAATAGGAGGTGAGAAAATCTTTACAACTAAAGGGGAGTGTGCCATCGTGATGGTTTGTACATTCTCCTCTCACAAATATCTCCTTCCTAAATCAAAACATATTGCATTCCTAAATGCCTTCCCTCACAAACATCCCCTTTGTAAACCAGAGACATGTCTTCACTTATTGGTTATCCACGTTAGATGTTCTACAAACATATCCCCTTCCTAACGAAGCCCTCCTACCATTGAATCGTTGATGCTTCGTTGCAGTCAGAGTTGGTTGCTATCATGATCCGGTCAGGTTAGGATTCTTGGAATTTCAATGGTTGCTTGGTTATCATTATATAGAAGGGAAAACATGCGGAAGATTTCAGCGTTTTCCATCACATGTCGGAAGTCACATAAGGTCATGCTAGACATGTGGTTTTCTAAGTATGAATATTCCTTCATTGGGAGTATTATGTATATTATTTTCATTGTTTGGCTGTGCATGGGTATTTATCTAGTATATATAATAGTTGGTTAATTTACATATGTCTATCTCACATCTATTGGAACCAGCGTCAACGAGGAGAAGCGCCATGCACCCATGCCCCGACCAATAGGGGGGGTCCAACACTACACATGAGTAGTGACTAGTGAAGGTCTAGGTACCTAATATTCATCAACAATGTTCTATAAGGTGGCCCAATCCCACCTTAGTCCCGATCAGACAAATAACACCTAGTCTCTTGCCAACTCTTTAGAACATTTTCATGTCTAGAACACAGTGATTGGATTTCCCTAAATGGGATAATTCTGCTTCTTAAGGATGATCCATGTAGGAGTGGCAATAGGCCAATGCTACCCGAGCTATAGCACCGATCATGCAACATTACTCCAAAGAGCATGAATTGAGTATCTAGCCCATAAATGTGAAAGGCCCACCAAACATAGCACCACTAGTGAGGACATCCCTACAACAATTACACATGCCGAAGTTCCAGAAATACAACAACCAATCACTAGCCTGCGCACACCAACTGAATTATTAGTTACTTATGTTTCTTGGACCTATTCCTAATGCTCATGAGAATATGATGTTGTCTTAATCGTATGTGTTTGTTCATGACGAAGTCCCTAGCATGGACAAGAGGGGTAAAAATTGGAGCAATATCAAGCATAGAGATGGAAGCAAACACACAAACAATGAAGACAAAGTTGCAAGTGGAGAACTCAGGATAAAAGAGGCCATAATGATGCATGAATACATGCAAGAAATATCCAAGTTGGCACTTTGTAATTTCGCCCATAGCTATCTATAATTGTCGTACCCTTATTGGTGGGTCATGCCCATGTATTTTTATAGTAAAACACAATAGGCAATTTTAAGAGTCCATATTCACGAAGGAAACACCCCAAGAATTGATTTCAGCCATAACCTTCCTTGGCTAGTAGAAATCCCCCCTTGCACCTCTTAAATACGTTTCATCCGCTAGTGTTAGATTTCGGTTCTTTCTAGTGAAAGTTTACCATAGTTGCAACTCGTGTACTTTGTTTGTGTCCGTCACCATGCCAAAACTGAATTTGGAACCTCAACTTTCATCAATAGTTCATCATTATTCACCACAACCATAATTCTTCATAGTTCTTTCTTGTTCTCGATTGCACACAGAGGTTAGACCTTCTATGTGAAATTGATCGTGACCCGGCAAGGTCAATAACATCTCGGGGGTTTGTTTAATGCTTTCTAAGGTGCATCCTCGAGGCATGTTCGTACTTAATATGTCAAAGTTGTCTCCACAAGAGTCGACTCATCAAAAGATCTGGACGAGTTTCAAAGTGTGCAACCAACCAAAATTCTTGACTAATAGACACCCCAGTCCCTAGCATAGCAACAAGAATGTTAAGAATGATTTTTTTAGTACCTTGTAGCGGTACTGTAGTCGCACATAATTTGTATAGTCGTGGGACATCACCTTAGATAACCACTGGTCTCTAGACAAGATCTACGTGATGTGCACAACATCATTAGGTTTGTGTGTATCTAGATTGCTCGTCATCCATGTCGGTACTCTGATGCCTCCTTGAAGTAGGTGAATTCCCCGTGTACAGGTGGGATTTCAAACCATGTATGAGTAGGACTCGTGGCCCCTTCATCAAACAATCCTCAAGTTCTTCTATTTGGTTACCCAACGTGTATGCCCCCTTAGGTTAGGGTGCTCCATGTGGACCTTCAAGTGCTCATACCTAGGCTCGTATGGTTGTAAACGGTATATACAGTAAAGGGGTATGGTATTATGACTACCCATAGTAAAAGGCATGGGAACGCATCCACACAGCGTGGGTTCGCTTCCAAGTTCGCATCCTATTTTACCCTTAGTTTCATATTTGACAAGTGGGTCTCAGGTTCAAATGAGAAAAAAATATCATGAGATATTCCAAATGTTGGATTGAACCCACATCCTTTGAACTGGCTTGTTATCATTAGTTTTTTACTCATGGTTGTTCACTCCATTATCATTGGTTCGAGTTATAAGATCTAATTTTAGTATGAATGCAACTTGCTACAAAAATTATTGAAAACATGAAATTTGTTTATATCACTATCCTGTGAGAAAATTTTGAGAAGTTATGGTCGAGGGTGATAGTCCAAGTAGTAGATGTTGTTCCCCTGTTAGTTTTCTTGTTTAGATCATGGTTGTTGACTCCATTTTCCTTGGTTTGAATTTAAAATTTTAGTTAATTATGAATGAAACTTGCTCCTAAATTACTAAATCTTTTAAATTCGTGAATTTTGTTTCCATAATCCTTCAAAAGAAATTAAGAATACTTTTGCTTGTCAAGGCCTCAATGGAGGTAGGATAATTAGTGAAATTTGGTGAGCGCATGGCCATCACAACGTCACGTTAAATAGTGTATCTAAACTTCATCTTCTCTACCATGCCCTCTCATGTAGCCTTGATTGTCCAAGATTATCCAGGCCAACATCTTTCTTTGTTGTGATTCAATTATCCCAGGGAAACCCAACGAAGAAAACATAGTGTGTATAGTCTGATAATGATTTTTAAGCGTTTAAGGTGAGGCCATCCTTACCTAAGACAGTAGAGGAACATATCAATTGGGATACCCCACGACTGGCAAACCACTTCGATCCTTCTCTCTTTAGGAATAGGCTGGAGCCGACAGTTTTCCTTCGTTTGGCCGCTGGTGAGGCATGGGTCCTTTCTCCCTCGGCTGCTCTGGCGACATGAGTGGGGGTGGGACCCTAGTTGTTCTCTGGCATGTACATTTGGGTGGGAGTAGTTTGTCTAGGTGTGTTGTTGAGGTGGTGGGAGCAGCACGCCGACGAATAAATTTGCACCAATTTCCTTCCCACACTGATGGTGCCTTCCAGGACGGCATCTCGGAGTTGGTGGCTTCGTGTGTTCGTTGTTCCTTTCGATCGACTGTGTTTGCGTCCATCCATGGATGGTGTCGGTGACGCGGCACCAATGACTCCATTTGAGGTTTGTGTTCTTCTGCTCTCCTTTGTCGCTGCAACGAGTGCTCCAACTTTGTAGAGGAGTAGGGAGGCTATACTCGGGATATGGGAGGCGACATCGGCGTGTTGGTTAAGATGGCAGCCCTGTAGCATGGTTTGAGGCACATGGGGGGTAGATCTGGCGATTCCCCTCGTCATTGACGACGGTGAGCACATGGTCTGGAGCCGAGAAGGCACGGGGACATTCCTCAACCAACATGCCACATCGTGCCTTGTCGTTTGCGAGGGGAGTGGTCTTAGGTTCACAATCCTTGATGGCGATGGTGCTTCCCCCATTCAACGACGGAGGTTGTTCTTATTTTCTTCTGGCGAACGTCTCGGCAACGCTGGGATTTGGAGATGGCCGTCAGTTATGGTGTATGCATAGATCCATGGGGGCCTTTTGTTTATTTTCTTTTGGGGTTATTTATGCATAATTTTCAGGATAGTTGTTTTTTCCTGTCATCTCTAGTAGTTTTCGTGAGTTTGGAGCCATGCATCCACGTTTTATGTTAATTAAATGCATGGTTACTTCAAAAACATATCAATTGGGACACATTACAAGAGAAAGAAAAAAATGAAAGGTGGGTGACTAGTCATAAAGCACCATCTCCATAGCCCAAAAGCCATCTAATGACCCATTCATTCTTCTTGTGACCAAATTCCCACAATCTCTCCATTATTTCTGACCATAGCCAAACCATTCCTCATCCTCTCCCTTCCGATGATATAAACAAGTAACATCAGATGCCTAGCTTCTCCCTCACGACAGAAGACACAACCCCTCCCAACTTTCCATCATAGTAATGTAGTTGATTGGGAAAGGGAAGCAAAGGTCAAAACAGACATGATTAGATGCATGCCAGTGCAGGCAGATGAAAGGAACGCCTTTTCCAAGCCTTCGATGAAACCACATCAAC
Organism: Hordeum pubiflorum; assembly: GCA_000582825.1. Lineage (NCBI taxonomy): Eukaryota > Viridiplantae > Streptophyta > Magnoliopsida > Poales > Poaceae > Hordeum > Hordeum pubiflorum. The sequence goes on along the minus strand of CBMN010751069.1, from coordinate 4,769 downwards.
ATTGAAATGAGGACCAAGCGGCGCCAAATTATCCTCTATAGTTGACATGTGCTAGATGCCTAGATGGTCAGGGCAAGGGCGGCACCTTCCTTCTAGGGCGCATTAGTGTAGAAGATTCCTTATAGGCATTGTCTTAAAACCATGGCTCTGGTACCAAATAGTGGCGGGCCATTAATAACAGTAAATATCATTGAAGGAGGAAGGATGACAGGTTACAAATAAAGAGAGCAAGCTATAGATTGGGGTGAATCCTACTTCATTCTTTCTTGTTTATGTCTCAAGCATATAGGATATTTCCTAGTAACGAACATCGTCTAACAATTCTCCCTTAGAGTTATCAATCCATAAAAACAAGTAAATAAATATGCAGAACAAGTAGCATAATTAAGGTTAATTGTGCAAGCATAACCCTATAAAGAATCACACAATGAGCTGCCATTTGTGAACCATGAAAAAGACCTTAGGCCAAAGCCTTTTTTAACTCCCCTTATTCGTCGCTAATGGTAGCCAACACTATCCAAGAATGCCCCACCCTAGAATTATAGAAATATAAGTAGAGTCCTTTGAATTCTTTTTTCACAATACATAGCTACCATCGATTTTCCCTATTACCATGATTATTAGATACTATTATATATGGGATAGGCTCGACACACGAGGTATAAAGGTCAGCCCGACATGGCACGGCTGGGGCCAGCCCGCTTTGTTTTTTACTTTTTGGGCCAAAATTTTGGCCTTCCGAGTCTTTTAAAAAAATTAGGAAACCTAGAAAATTAAGAAACATATGTAGAAAAATCAAAAAATAAAAATACATAAAAATATAAAAGGGCCTAGCCATGCCCGACCTTACGGCTTGGCTTTCGGGACCAATCTTGTTCGGAGACAGGCAGAAGGCCGATCCAGCCCTTTTGTTCGCATGTTGGGCCGACAATATAAGAAAAACTTAGTTAGGCAGAATCACTTTTGTTTTCATTCTTGCTTCACTATTTTAGTCATCAGTCTTATTCAGTCTATTTAGTCTTCAATTTTTTAAAATTGTTCATGCCTAATTTTCATTCTGTTTTTCAGTATTTATGCGTAGTCTTTTCAATTTTAGTTTTTTGGTCAAGTTATTGTTGAGAACTCCCTCCGTCCGGAAATAAGTGTCTCAACTTTATAATAAGATTAGTATAAAGTTGCACTAAGGTTAAGTTACTTATTTTGGGATGGAGGGAGTATTAGTTTAGTTTCTTAGTCATCATTAATCAGTTAAGTTTTCAGTTTAGTGTACGTGTCATTTAGCTCATTGTAAATTTTAGCCTTCTTTGGTGAGTCTATGTCTTTGTTCTTTGGTCTTTTTTGTCTTAGTTATTTATTTTTCAGTTTTAATGTTTCTTATGATTCATCATTTCCCTTTTTAGTTTCTTCGTCATGTTAGTGCTCTGGAAGATTAGTACTGATTGTTTGCCTGTTCATCTTAGTTTTTAGTTTAGTTTAGTTTTTTAGTCATGTGTCGTCTAGTTGATGAATTGTTCTTGTATTTTCTGTTATTTCAGTCAGCCATCTAGTCCACCCCACGAACAAGAACCAAATGATTTATATGATACAACAGAGGATTCATCCTCTAAGTTTATTGTTTAGGTGTTTATTCAATGTATATGTTGATCCGCTTGTTTTTCTTCATTCTTTGGTCTACTTTTAAAAGTCTCTCGGTCTTTGGGTATCAGTGTATTATTCTCTTTTTTCTGTCCAATGTTTTTCTCACTATACTTCTTTATTACGAATTCAGTCATTGTTTGGATAGTTGATAAGCAGCCTTTCAACATTATTCAGTTTGTTTTTTGTAAGTCTTCATTTGTATTATCTATTAGAATTATTTTTGCAACCCTTACTCAATGTACTTTCTTCATTACTCATTTGTATTTCTTCTCTTAAATTCAGTGTTCTTGTTTTAGAAAGTTTAGTCCAGTTGATTGTGAGATTTAAGGAAAATATTATGTAACTCCGTCCTAACTAGTTCAAGTTCAGTTCTGTTCAATTGAGTTGAGTTGAGTTGTGAGAACGAGATAATGTATTGTAGGTGCATGGTTGCAGCGAGCTAAATTTATTTTCTTCCTGATAAAATTTTTGTAACTCTATTTTGACCATTTTAAGTTTAATTCACTTTGTAAGAACTGATGAGATAATGTTTTGTCCATGTATAGTTGTAGTGAGCTAAAATTATAATTCTCTTGTTTTTTTTTTGTAACTCTGCCCGTATCAGTTCAAGTTCCCTTTTGTTCTTATTGTGTGAACTGACAAGATAATGATTTTTTTGTCACTGCACGGTTGCAGTGACCTAAATTATTTTTCTCCCTAATACAATTTAGCACTTACGATGTATATGTATTGAAGAACCTGGCAGTAATACTTGCTAAATGAAGTTAAATGCTCATTGGGTTTCCAGAGTTATCTTATCTAATTCTTTTTTATTTATTTTCTTCAGTTTTGTTTGTGGTTTCAGTTTCTATCTTGCAGAACTGTGTCCAATACACAACATAGTGTGTTTGGGTTGGGGGCTAGCACAGCCTACGATTACGAAGCCGGCATGGTGGTGGTACAAGAGCCGTGAGAATGCTCTAAATGATCCAACATCTAGGAAACCCTAGGATGACACTAAGTGAGCATATGAAAAATGATGTGTGGGTCCCCGCATCGCCCGTTGCGGGGCACAGGGAAACCTAGTGTGCTTTTCATTTAGCTCATTGTAAATTTTAGCCTTCTTTAGTTTGTCTATGTCTTTGGTCTTTTCTGCATTAGTTATTTATTTTTCAGTTTTAATGTTTCTTATGATTCATCATTTTCCTTTTTTAGTTTCTTTGTCATGTTACTGCTCTAAAAGATTAATACTAGGTTATTTGACTGTTCATCTTAGGTTTTAGTTTAGCTTAGTTTTTCAGTCATGTATTATTTAGTTGATGAGTTGTTCTTGTATTTTCTGTTATTAGTTTTGCGTTATTAGTTATTGTTATTTCAGTCAGCCATCTAGCCCAACCCACGAACAAGAACCAAATGATTAATATGATGCAACAGAGGATTCATCCTCTAAGTTTATTGTTTGGGTGTTTCTTTAGTGTATATGTTGATCGGCTTGTTTTTATTCACTCATTGGTCCACTTTTAAAGGTCTCTCAGTCTTTGCATATGAGTGTATTATTCTCCTTTTTCTGTCCCATGTTTTTCTTAGTATACTTCTTTATTATGAATTCAGTCACTATTTGGATAGTTGATAAGCAGTCTTTCAGCATTATTTAGTTTGTTTTTTTGTAAATCTTCATATGTATTATCTCTTAGAAGTATTTTGCCAACCATTATTCAATGTACATTCTTCATTACTCATCTGTATTTCTTCTGTTCAATTTAGTGTTCTTATTTTAGAAAGTTTAGTCCAGTTGATTATGAGATTTAAGAAAAATATTATGTAACTCCGTCCTGACTAGTTCCAGTTCAGTTCAGTTCAGTTGTGTTGTGAGGACTAAACGAGATAATGTATTGTGGGTGCATGGTTGCAGCAAGCTAAATTTATTTTCTCCCTAATATTTTTTTCTGTAACTCTGTTTTGACCAGTTGAAGTTTAGTTCACTTTGAGAGAACTGATGAGATGATGTTTTGTCCATGCATAGTTGTAGCGAGCTGCAATTTATATTTCTCCCCTAATGTTTTTTTGTAACTCTGCTCGGATCAATTCAAGTTCACTTTTTTTCTTGTTGTGTGAACTAACAAGATAATGGTTTTTTGTCAATGCACGGTTGCAGCGACCTAAATTATTTTTCTCCCTAATACAATTTAGCACTTATGATGTATATGTGTTGAAGAATATGGCAATACTTGCTAAATAAAGTTAAATGTTAGTTGGGTTTCAAGAGTTGTCTTCTCTAATTGTTTTTTATTTTCTTTCTTCAGTTATGTTTGTGGTTTCAGTTTCTATCTTGCAGAACTGTGTCCAATACACAACATAGTGTGTTTCGATTAGACCTGGGCATTTCTCGGGCCGGGTCGGGTTTCGGGTCGGGCTTGTCAAACCCTACTTGCAAAGTCTAGGCACGAGCCTGGCATAGCCCGGCAAATATAACACATATTAAGGCTCGAGCCCGGCCCAAAGGGGCTAAAAGGTTCAATTTCAGGTCGGGTCGGGTCGGGCCTCCGTGTAAACTACCTTATTTCCTTGGCCCGAGCCCGGCCCGAAATGCACCATGGGCTGAAATTTCAGGCACGAGACCGGCCCGAACATAAAGCCCGACCCGGCCCGGGCCGGGCTGCCCATGCCTAGGTTTAGTTTGGGTTGGGGGCTATCACAGCCTACAAACATGAAGCCGGCATGGTAGTGGTACAAGAACTGTGAGAATGCTCTAAATGATCCAACATATAGCAATCCCTAGGATGACACTAAACGAGCATATGAAAAATGATGTGTGGGTCCCCGCATCGCCCGCTGCGGCGGCACGGGGAAACCTAGCGGCGCCGCCACAGGAGCTCACCCCTCCCATCTTCCCCGATGTGCCATCGCTGATGGGGACGTCGGCAAAGCCCGCACGCGCCCCAGAGAAGGTGGCGGCGGGGCGCTCTGCTTTCCCCTCGCGGACGCTGCTGCTTGGGTGCGCCGGCTTGGGCTTCGATGGGGATTCGCTCAGGGCTGCTGCCTCCCTCATCGGAGGCATCGCCCCTCATCGCGTGGGCACTTGATACGTCTTCGTCGTATCT
>CBMN010751068.1:0-13556 GCA_000582825.1 Hordeum pubiflorum | reverse complement strand
CGCAGATCACAAGTATCAGTGTACTACATTCGAAAGTAGATATCAAGTTCAAGTGGAAATGAGTTGATCAATAAAGCACAAAAACATGAATAATAAATTCTTGACTTTAAGTAGTCATTTTTCTTTATGTTTTCACGGTCCCAAAAGTGTTATCTTTGTTGCAGCGGACAAATGATGAAAGATTGATAAACCTTGTATACTTACATTATTTTGTAAATACGAAACTTAATACATCATCATATGTTGTGATGTTTCGTTTTTTTAAACCAGCAATAGAATAGATCATCATCTCTCACCATACATGAGGAGCATTCATAGATTTTCTAAGGTTTAGTGACACGAAATCCTTTTGTAATAACGAGAATGCTAGAGTAAGGGCGGCTCAAATGAACTAGGTGGATGTTAAAGAGTGGCTGCGAGAAAGGAGTTATGTATTCATGCAAGCATATGGTTAAAGAGATAAGACAACTGACGCGAAGGAAAGGAGAAAGAAGCTAGGAGAACGGTGTCACCAAATGTAACCATATGTCATTATGTTTGACACATATTTTCATACATTACAATAATTGTTCAAACAATATATTTACCATTATTTCGTGACAATGCACGGGCATTGCTACAAGACATTCAAAGTTAGGGATGATGAGAATGCTTATGATAATTTAGCGATGATAAAACATCTGCAAATCTGGAGCTCGGTGGCAATGCGGAGTTGAAGCCAGGCAGCTTGTGATATATTCATTTTTTAGTCCGTGGGTTAGGGATGATGAGACTAACTATGACAATTTGGCAGACTATGAGAACAAGGCAGATTTGGAGCGGGGTGACAAGATAGCGGAGCAATAACGCAATGACCGAAGAGCTGAAGTTGAGGGGCTCATGATAGATCCATCTGTTCGCCCTTGGCAATGCCCGAGCATTCAACTAGGAAGTATAGTCATCATATCAAAATAACTTCCCTTTATTTTTGTGTATTATTGCACTATTTTTTTAAGAAAGTGTTACAACACTAATGTTCTCAACGTATATTTCAAATTTGTTACCTTGTGAACATTAAGAAAAAACAGAATTTTAAAACATTTTTTTCATAGGGGCATTTAAGGGATGGTATTACCTGCTTATTTCCATCTTTAACAAGGTAGTGGCCCTTGTAGATATCGTAGTGGTCGGCCCGGACATAGCCAAGCATAGCTTTCGCCAATAGTCATGCCTTGCAACCCACAACTAGCGGCTAAAATCACCATTTTGACCTTTCGCTCAAAGTTTAGCACAATTTGACCTAACTTTGAAAGTTTTCCACAATCTAACTCTTTTTGGTGACCCCACCCACTGTGACGTTGACGCACGTGAAACACCGCGGTCACTAGCGTTTGGCCCTGGCCCACAAACCAGACCTCTTTGTTGACTGTCCAACGTGGCAGATGGAAAACGACAGGGGCATTGACGTTTTCACGAGGCTAAACGTCGGAGACCTTGGCGTTTCACCTAGTCCCTATTATGTTTGCTCTATGGAATTAAAAAACGCCGAGGACCTTGACGTTCCATCTAGAGCCAAACGTCAGAGACCTTGACGTTTCCAGACTATCACGTCGGCTGGTCGATAAGGAGTGCCGCCAGGGCCAAGCGTCAGTGATAATGTCGTCTACAGTGCAACACAAACGCCACGGTCAATAGCGTCATCGGAAAAGGTTAGATCGTGGAAATTTTCAAGTCAAATCGTGCTAAACTTCGACAAGAAAATCAAAACAGTGATTTTAGCCCAACCAGCTGGTTCAGCCAGCACACCACCGTCGGCCTATGGTGCTCACAATGGCCGGATTCTTTTTCAGAAATGATAAATCCAGAACGTTCGGATTTTAAGCATGACAAACCAAACGTTTTTTATTTTAATAAAACTGATAAATTTAATTGACACGAGGTGGAACCCGACGCAGACGCACCCCGTTGCCACCCAGATTTGCCGTCACGTTTAAGTGAGATGGGACGGGACGGATCGGCCTCCGCAACCGCACTCCAGAGCTTGCAAGGGAGGGAGGGAGGTTTGATGGCGCCAGCGCAGCGCAACAGCCTCTGCATCTACAGTAGGGCGCTATAAATGAGTTTTGGAGGGTAGCAGATAAATCCTGCAGCTGCAAGAAGCTCCCTCCCAACTCCCCCGACTCCAAGCAACCTCAGCGAGACCTGCAAGAAACAAACACCGGGCGGCAGGCGGGCGGGATCGATCTTGGCAACCGGCGGAGCGCGCGATGGCGGCCAAGGGGACGACCGAGATGGAGGTGGGCGGCGACGGCGTCGCCGTCATCACCATCTGCAACCCGCCAGTCAACTCCCTCTCCATCGATGGTACCGTACCACCACCAGCATCCTTCCTTCCTCGTCCTGGATCCCATCCCAGTTTGCTGCTCTGCCTGCTTTGTTTTCTTTTTTCTGTTGAATTCTCCTCCTCTGCGTTTGATGGGGAGAGAGCCTTCTTGGCGTGATTCGCTGCCAAGAATTGCGCGCTTTAGCTGCCGACAGGATTAATTTCGCCTCCGTGATTCAAGATTCGGGGTCTGTATGGTGTTGGGGCAACTTTCTGCTGGAGGGAGGCGCGGGTATTCAACGCCGGCCGGCGAGACTCCAAGTCAGAGACACACACACACATACACACACAGCCAAAGACAAGGATTTGGTCCTTCAACATTGGGGATTTTTTTCTCTCAGCTCACTCTGCTTTGCTGCTGGTGCAGAGGGCCTTGGTAGTAGTACAACTTAGCGCTTTACAAAATCAGAAATTTACTACTCCCTCCGATCCATATTACTTGTCGCCGGTTTAGTACATAGTACAGAGTATTATCTCCTTTGCGTGCGTGTGCGTGCGCGCGCGCGCGCGCGCGCGTGTTGCTTTTAGCGTGATCCAACTGCCGCCTCTGTAGCCAAAACTGTTGCTGTCACCTGTTAGGCTGCTGTTACAACAACTATGTAACGAGTAACATTTAAACTCGCTGTTTATGCACCAAACAGTTGGCCAGCAATAGTGCAAGTTCTTCTCCTCCTAACATAAGCATGTGTAGGATAAATTAGTTGGAATGTAATTAGAATCTGTTGCCTCTGAAGATTATGTAAAACATTATTGACAAATCTTTTGGCGGTATATGTTTTCACCATGACTTCTTTAATTTCAGTACTACTAAGCTTGAAGGAAAGCTATGAAGAAGCCCTTCAGAGGAAGGATGTCAAAGCTATTGTTGTTACAGGTATTTGTCAGTTCATTTTTCTAGGCAACTGGGGGCACAGGCCCGACCCACCTTCTCCATGCCCGGGCGAGCTAGCTGTCCCCATGTCTGTGCATTTGAAGAACCAAACACTATTTGTTTCAGTGAGGAAACCTTTTCTCATTATTTCAAGCCTTTCACAGGGAAAGGAGGAAAATTTTCTGGAGGATTCGATATTAGTTCCTTTGGGGATCTTCACAGTGGAAAAAGTATTTTATACTCGTCTCATTGTGCTATTATGTTCGTTTCATTGATGTTTGAATACTAATTCTACAAATCTCATCATTTTTTTTTTACATTTGTTTCTAACAGTTGAGCAGCCAAAGGTTGGTTACATATCAATAGACATTCTCACTGAACTTCTGGAAGGTATATGATTAGTCTGCCTCGTCTCTTGATTCGTTAGTGTACAGAGGTAGTAATTTTTGTTGAATATTTCCTGTACTTATTGTGTTAAACAGGAGCAACAAAGCCATCCGTGGCTGCAATTGATGGTCTTTGTCTTGGCGGAGGATTAGAAGTTTCCATGGTACTTTTCTTCTTTATCCTTCCCTAGATCAGTTAAATCAAGAGGTTTTATCTTACATGATTTTTTTCGTGTTATTATAGGCATGCCATGCACGTATTTCAACTCCCACTGCTCAATTAGGTCTTCCAGAACTGCAACTTGGGATCATTCCAGGATTTGGAGGTAAAATTATATCTTTTAATATCTCATTTATGTTACATTTTCTTTATGTCATAGGTAGCAGCCAGAAACAATTCATTATTTGAATCCTTTTATACATAAAGTGATGTGGCTCTTAAACCATGCACTTTCCTGTTAGTTTTGTAGCACAGACACTGCTTAATGTATTGTTTGTATTTTTGTAAACACCCAGAAATATATTAGGGGCTAACCAACATTCATAATTGCTAACAACCAATTATGGCACACAGGAAGGAACTGCGTCGTGCAACACTCTTCCAATTACAAAATCTAGCAATAGCATTACCAGCCCTGTTAGCATCCCACTTGCTCTTCACCAAGCTTATGAAGACACCACATAAATCTAAGAGCCTTCTTTGAATCAGAAAAAGGTGATCTGTCCATTGTTGGCACAGAAAGGAGACGATGCACATAGATGCAATCAGTTTCTAGGATTATTGGAAGTTGCAAATCAAGTGCCAACTGAGGACACCCCCGCCCCCACTTGCAGAATTCAGCGACACATTACATCCTGCATTAACGATCCCAGAGCCCAGCTCCATGGTGGGGGATTCCATCTCTCCTTGACCAAATATCCCAGAGCCTTATGATTAGTAATTCCCACGGGTGAAACAAACAAAGGAGCCTTTCGTTCCGGTTGGAAAAGAAAAAGGAGCCTTTCGTTTGGCGCCACTAGAACAGCCACCCCTAATCGACAAACTGAAGAATGAAGAAACATTGCTCTCAAGAGAAAGAACCGATGCTGCAATTGAAGCCTTTCCTTTCTGAAAATCACATCACTTTGATGGTGCCAAGCTCTCCAGAAGAGGAAGAATAACTTACAGCCAGTTCATGTGCTTTTATTCATCTATACATTATGGAACCACCCTGGACCAGAATTAAAGAAAAATTTCTCACCTTGAAGCTCCCATACTGAACTGAGCGTCCATCCGGGCGCATGAGACTTCGTATAATTGATCAAAGGATGGAAACCATCATCTTCACTTCTTCAGTACCACAGATACTACAAATTGATTGTATGGCAAGGTGCCTCCTGCATCTATTAGATTCCATCACAAGACTGTCTGTGGCCACTTTCCAAGCAACCATTTTAATATCCCGAGAAACACTCCGGACCCTGCGCAAGCGGGAGCTACATTCACCGGACTGCCCTTTTATTGTATTCCAATTTTTTCTATCTCCATTGGCTGCCCCACTGTTTTGCCCAGGGTCATCACTTGACTTGTTGTGCAAAACTAGCTTGTAGGCTCTACTATGCACGTAAAACAACCAGACCCCTCATAATACGAGACGGGTACCGAGCACTGCATCCGTATCATGAATGTTTTGTTTTCCATCCCTAATTTATTAATATAAATGATAAACTCCACTGTTGCTTTGTACCTTTTCTGTTATATGCTTACCCCCAATATGAACTGGATTATATTCAGCTTTTTTTTTCAATGTGATGACCCATATGCATATTTATAGGAACACAGCGACTCCCACGTCTTGTTGGACTGACAAAGTCACTGGAAATGATGTTGGTAAATACTGCTTTGGAGCCTATGGTTTTCTTTTCTGTGACTTTACTGGTTTAATTCAATTACTTCACTTAACTAAACAATCCATTTGCATCAGTTATCCAAGCCAATTAAAGGTGAAGAGGCACACCAAGTGGGTCTTGTTGATTCCTTAGTTTCTCCTAATGATTTGGTGAATACTGCTCGTCGATGGGCTTTGGATATCTGTGAGCTCAAAAAGCCATGGATCAAAAGCCTTTACAAGACCGACAAACTGGAACCCCTAGGTGAGGCTCGGGAGATTCTCAAGTTTGCAAGGGCTCAAGCTCGAAAGCAGGCTGCAAATCTGGAACACCCACTTATTTGTATTGATGTCATTGAAGAAGGTATAGTTTCAGGACCTCGAGCTGGGCTCTGGAAGGTACTTGATGCTACTTATGCTCTTAATGCTACTTATGCTCTTAATGCTACTTTATTTAATTTTCCTGTTGTGTGAATACAGAATTTTGGATTCACTTCTGTAATGTAAATGCAGGAAGCAAACGCATTCCAGGGCCTTCTTTTCTCAGATACATGTAAAAGCTTACTTCATGTATTCTTCTCTCAGCGTGCAACATCAAAGGTATGAAGGACATTTTTTCTAATTGTTACTATCAAATTGCACCATGTCTTAATCCTCTAAAATATGCGACAGGTTCCTGGTGCTACAGACTTGGGTTTGATGCCTAGGAAAATAACGAAAGTCGCTATTCTAGGTGGTGGGCTTATGGGTTCTGGAATTGCTACCGCAATGATACTGAGTAACTATCCTGTGCTGCTGAAAGAACTAAATGAGAAATTTCTGAATGCTGGAATTGACAGGATCAAAGGTACTACAAACAGGATTAAGCCTCATCATATCTATTTTTTTCTGGGAATCTCTTACGCTAGATCTTCGTAATAAAAAGACAAAATTATCTCACTGGTTCGCTTCACCAGCCAATTTGCAGAGTCGTGTGAGGAAAGGAAAAATGACAGAGGAGAGATACGAGAAGGCTTTGTCTCTTCTCAGTGGTGCCCTTGGTTATGAAAAGTTCAAAGAAGTGGACTTAGTTATCGAGGCAAGTCTTAAATCTTATTAATGACCCGGAATTAATTACAGTTAGCCATTTATGCTTAATTCTGTTATTTCTCACAATTGCAGGCGGTTATTGAGAATGTGAAGTTGAAGCAGCAAATATTTGCGGACTTGGAGAAGTACTGCCCTTCCCATTGCATCCTTGCTACCAATACATCTACAATTGATCTTAATCTAATTGGAGAGAAAACAAAGTCCCAGGACCGTATTGTGGGTGCACACTTCTTTAGGTAAGGCAGCGTATATTGATTGATGCACAGTGATTCTGGATGTACATCCATTAACTGATTGCACTACGTACGCAGTCCTGCGCATGTGATGCCACTCCTGGAAATAGTTCGTACCCAGCACACTTCAGCACAGGTTGTTGTTGACTTGCTGGATGTCGGGAAGAGGATCAAGAAGACACCAATAGTGGTTGGGAATTGTACTGGTTTCGCAGTCAACAGGATGTTCTTTCCTTACACCCAGTCAGCACTCCTGTTTGTTGATTATGGTATGGATGTTTACAAGATCGATCGTGCATGTACCAAATTTGGAATGCCCATGGGTCCATTCAGGTCAGATATATAATTCTGTACTGTTTTCCTGACTATATATAAGCTCCGACAACATTCTTAACATTTCGTATGATAGTTTTCTTTACGAGCGATGCCAGATGTACTCAGTCTAGCTGCTAACTGTTTTATGTATATATATGCAGGCTTGCAGATCTTGTTGGTTTTGGTGTTGCTGTGGCTACTGGTATGCAGTACCTTGAAAATTTCCCAGAGAGAGTCTACAAGTCCATGCTAATCCCTATTATGATGGAGGACAAAAGAGCAGGTAAAATTTATCAAACAGCACCAGTATATCATGCATATTTGTTCTTTTGCAGTTAATGTTTGTACATTGTACTGGTTTCTGAAATGTGTTACCATGATTGACCAATCATTCATGTAGGCGAAGCTAGTCGGAAGGGATTTTACAAGTACGAGGATAAGAGGAAGGCAACTCCTGATCCTGAAATTATGACGTATATTCAGAAATCTAGGAGCATGGCAGGAGTTACTCCGGACGCTGAGGTTTGGTTTGGTTCATCTTTTGATTTTTGGCTAATCTCTGTTGTATTTTCCTAGAGAATTCCGCGGCTTTTCGGTGAAAGCATGTGCAGTGATAGAATGACTAGTGCTTCATGTTTGGCATATTATTATTTGTCTGGTCTGCTCTTATAATTCTAGCATTGAAAAGGGGACATTAATTAGGAACAATTTCTCAAAAAAATGTCGTTACATTTTTTGAACAATGTTGTTGTTTATGTTTGTATTATGGAAGGCAATTGTGTTTTTGTGGAAGAAGCAAAACAGAAGTAGATATTTATAGTATCTCATGTACTAGATGAGCAGATATAGCTTGGTTTATATTGAATGGATGGTTATATATAGTGGTAAAAATATCCAGACTAAATTAACAAGATCCTTGTAGTGGTTAACATAACATTTCTTGCAAAAGAAATAAGTTGCTCTAGTGCTAAAACTTTCTGCATAAACATGACAGTTGATGAAGCTAAGTGACATGGACATAGTTGAGATGGTGTTCTTCCCGGTCATAAACGAAGCATGCCGTGTCCTTGATGAGGGCATTGCGGTCAAGGCGTCGGATCTTGACATTGCCTCAATCTTCGGCATGGGCTTCCCACCTTACAGGTCCGTTTACCTGGTCAAATTTGCATGCCTCTCATTATGAACCTTACAAGCTTTGTAGAGATTTACTAGCAACTACTTACTTGCCTGTCAATTGGTGCAACATATTGTAGGGGAGGCATCATGCTATGGGGAGATTCTATCGGCGCAAAATACATCCACGACAAGTTGCAACAGTGGGCGAAGCGTTATGGCAGCTTCTTCGAGCCTTGTTCCTACCTCGCCGAAAGAGCAGCAAAAGGGATTCCTCTGGTGAGCATGAGTGCCATTTCGTTTCAGCTGAAAACTTTAATGCCTATCTATTTTCTTCAGTACTAGAAGTACTAGTGGTTTCTATTTGTTTCAGCCAGAATGGAAGCCTCTACCTCAATATTAGATCACCAATTAATTCTTCTTGTTCTGATACAGTGAAATGTGATACATTTATATGATACTAATTTTCATGTGCAGAGTGCACCAGCAGCAAATCAAGTCAAGGCGCGGCTATAGATGATGGCAGGTCTGGTTTTCTGTCAGCTGAAAGAATTATGTCACCGAGTAATAATGCGCGATGAAGGTGGTGGTTAGTGGAAGGAGCTGAATAAATAGCAACACATGAGCTGTATATTAGGAAGCACAGAAAACGTAATTAATTACGGTTGGACCCTTGAAGAGTTTTATGTAATATGTGCAACTTTTCTTAAATAATACTATAGCAAATATGCTCTGTCAATTCTTTTGTTACACACTGGATCTGTCCCGAAGCAGCGTGAATGTCTAAACCTGAATTTCTGAAACAGTGTGTGATCAATGTGCGGGCGTGCTGAACCTGAACCGCACAACCTAAACCTGAATCCCTTATTTTCTTAAGACAATCTCGCAAAGCTTTATTCATCCAGTCATGGTGTTTACAGGAACTAACATAGGATCAGAAAGATGGCCTAACTAGACATGGCGGCCAATCTCAAAGAGAAAGAGCTTTGCGACGAGGTTGTGAGCTTCAAAATTGAAGTTTCTAAGCTCATGAATAAAGCTACAGAAAAAGATACGCTGAAGAACATATCACTGCATTTCTTGTGTAGGGGAAAATGACAACTGACCGTGCCATGCACTCCTTTCCAGCAGAAAATTTGCATTTCTCGAACTCCCCGTTTGGATTTGGTGAGGGATAGGAAAGCGACGACACTGCACATCTGTATTGGGGAATGGAAAGCCTGCAAAGCTTTCTTCCCGCCGCCTATGGCCGATAAGACTATCTCTTGATCTGACCCTTTTAGCCTACAACGCTTTCTTTCCACCGCCCACGACAGAATATAATCTCTTTGTTTTTATTTATTATGCATGTTAGCTTTTTTGTTTTTGTTGTTGTTGTAAAGTTTGACTTAGTTTATAGAAACAGCATGAACATTTTTACGATAACAAATCTAATGGTACTGATTTAGTATTGTGCTATGTTAATAGTTTTTTCCTATAATGTTTATCAAAGTTTATAAAATTTGATTGAAGACAAAGCTAAATATAGAGTAAATAAAAACGGAGGGAGCAATGCTGCTATGTGAAGTAATATATGACCTTTTAGATCACTAAAGCTCTTGAGCATTACTTTGTTAGAGGGAGTATTTATTAATCTACAGCTTTTATGTCAACTTTTACGCAACTCAGATAAGAGGGCGTTGGTGTATTGCTTTGCAGACTACAATGCTATGACCTTGGTTTCATTCCCGAGCGCAAAAAAGGGGTGAAAAAACTTGGTTTCATAATCCATGGTTGATGAATACATCGATAACTCTCTTCCTTATCCACTTTTATGTTTACTAACAGATGAAGAATTCCAAGGCATCTTACTAATCAGATCAGCAACAAATATTCATAACACTCATCGTCATATATAGGCCATGCATATTGGTACAAGCTTTGTGGTATTCAGTTTCACATATTACTCATCGTCATAACATAGGCCATGCATATTGGTACAAGCTTTGTGGTATTACTTCAGTTTCACATATTACCATCCATTGCGCGAAAACTAGCTTTAACATTTTGGGACCATCTCTTAACATTAGACCACGGCTGACTTCTGTAGGTTGCCCATTCCAAACAAATTCTCAAACAGTTTCGAAGCCATTGGCGGAACCGTCATAGGTACCGGGGCCATGAAATTAGCAATCTTCTCGTGAACACTGTACCTGAAAACTCACATAAACAAGTTAATACACAATTTCCAGCAAGAAAAACCAACTGCACCAAAAGTCACTCTACCTTATCTTTCTGCTCTTTGAAGCACGGCGATCGACGAGTTTCCTCTTCTTGTTCTGCTTCTTCCTTAGAGCATAAAATGCAGACTCTACAACAATTACAGCAGCATGGCTCATACATGCACTCAGGGCTAAAAAAAGGTAGTGCAGATGCACAATTGTTGATATGAACTAACCAGATGCTCCTGTATCACACGACTCAAGAAACTCCTTGAGAAGTTGATGATAAAATTCAGAATCATCAATAAGTTCAGGATCACCTTCCACATCCTTCCCCTGAGTTGAAACAAGGGGTGAGCCTATGAGACCAGAAATTGCACTACACATACAGTACCTAATTCGACCAGTGGTGGAAATATCCCCGAAGTCAGTCTAATTTATCGGTTAGATCGATAATTGAGCCTACATGAATTTTCACCTCAATGGAATAAATGAGTCTAACTGGACTATATAACACGAAATTTGAATAGAACAAAATGAGAGACAGGCAGGCAAGCTTGAAATTATTCCAAGTAAAGAATGAAGTGTTGCTCAAACCTCAACGGTGGTAGCATGCTCTGCCGCACTCTGCAAAATGAATAAGACACAAATTATTCACTACAATTAGAAGCAGAAACAGGACTGGTAGCCCTTATAATAGATGCATATAAAATACCTCCCCGAATACACCAACATCAGATTTCCGCAAGTACATCCGGTTAATCATCCTGCTTGGGTCTCTCATGTAACCAGAAACTTGGTCACTTATGTTCTGTTCTTATACAACATGGGAAAGCAAGGGTCTTAGTTTTGTAAATCTAGGCCTGTTCCACAATAACAAATTACTAGAAGTAGTTAAATAGGCATTCAACCAACCTGATTAAATGCATGCAACTTTCCTTTCAATGCAGCAGCGCCAGTTGTGACCTGTGTTTTCCTCTGCCATTTATCTATCTCGGTATTTCTGAACGGGGTTATCCTGTACAAATATCATGATATCACACCATAATTCGTTGTGTATCTGTGCAGAAAGTCAAGTATAAAACAGCTCAAGAAAAATACATGCAGGTGCAATCAGACAAGTTCTAGAACTGACATACTCCCTCCCTTCCGGTTTAAAAGGCTCATCTCAAAATTCTCATTAGCCAAGGTAGATGGTGAGTGGATGGCACGAGTTTCATGGGTTCAAAAACTGCCCAATGAAATATTCTCTAATTGGATTTGCATGGTGCATGAATAATAAGAGTGCATGCATGGCCTCTGATTCCCTCTCTCTCATCTCTATGGATTAAATGTGGTGTGGGACTCAAAGCACTTTTAAGTGAATGAGACTCAAAGTGAGACTAATATTATGGGAATCTGAAATTTTTGAGATAAGCCGAAAAGGAGGGAGTACCAAGTTTGGGTTTCGATTCCCCCCTTTTTAACAGAAAAATATCCACTCAATGCCTTTATGCTAGTTTTTGTATCCTTATAGTCATTCATTTTGTGTGCACTAACTTAATGATTCACCAATATGGAGGAACTAATTCTTTTTGTTGGGGGGATGTTAGTCGCCATGCAAGTTGCCATATTCACCAACATTAATCAGGGATATGTAGCAAATTAGCAATCCAGAAAATAAAGGTCTTGTGAACATGAAACCAAAAAAAATATTAACAGAGCCGAACAAACAATTCATGAACTCAAAGACATTTAAGAAACCATTATGATAAAGGACCAGGGAAGAGTTTAGATGATCAGCACAAAACACATTCTACTGACATGATATGGTAAGCATACAAGTGCAGAACTGCATAGTGCTGATGAACCAGAGATATGCTGTTATGCAAGACACTGTAACATACTCCCTCCGTTCCATATTAAGTGTCGCTGATTTAGTACAACTTTGTACCAAATCAGCGACACTTAATATGGAATGGAGGGAGTATCAAAGAAGATGTCCCACAGTACTTCATCAAAATTTCAGTTATCGCAAAAGGTTACCTTGTCTGCACCTTCTGTACTTGCAACCACTCATCATTCTCTCCATTTGAGTCAGGCAATGTATCTATCATTAAGTCAGGATTAACAAACGTTTCAAGGCATCTTTCAGAATGAGAAAGACTAGACAGCAGTAGTACCATTCGCACCCTTTGCAGCCTGGTTCCGCTCCAGTAAAGCCTACAGGAAGTTTTGGAAAGCATATTGCAGACAGTAAGAAAACCTGGAACAACTGCAGTATAGCGGTAGCATAGCACTGAAGCAAAAAACATGAGCAGGTGACCGAACCTCCTGCAGCTCCAGCATGCAACCGAGAGTCTGCTTCGATGAGTCCAACAGATCAACATATGCTTGCTCTATTTCCTGATCGTGACTGCAGAACCTTGACTTGGATGGATCCTGCAAGAAAAGAAAAGAAAATGAACGTTCGAATGCGGCCTACATTCTTCAGAAGTAAAATCAATGAAGACTAAGAAACGAATG
Source organism: Hordeum pubiflorum (assembly GCA_000582825.1). NCBI lineage: Eukaryota > Viridiplantae > Streptophyta > Magnoliopsida > Poales > Poaceae > Hordeum > Hordeum pubiflorum. Next base: position 613 of record CBMN010751068.1, on the reverse strand, counting down.
TGCATGTTGTGGCAGTCATATGAGAGAAACAACAGACCTTGGGAAGCTTGTTTGAAGTGGAGAATGCCTTTTGCAGCAAGAATCTCATTTCCAGGGTCTTATCCCATAGCGCCTTCAGTAAACAGCAATTGGATGTAAAAAGGTTAACAGTTTGAAAGCTTAAGCACTGAATGTAAAGGATAGCTGTGCAATTCAACATGATCATGGTGAGTAGATGTTATGCAAAACACATATAAGAAAATACCTTTTGGTTTTTGACTGCCTGGCCTCTTGAGACATCGTCATCCCTGTGTTGTTTCAAGGTTTGAAGAATGCTTCTGCAAGGTAGAAGAGAAGAATACAAGTGAGATGATGAAGCAGATTCTAGAGTAAACCGTGTAAAGGGGGGCATGTCAAAGAAGGGTGGAAGGGAGACATTACTGTTGATTGGCCTGGAGGGTGCGATACTGCTGCTCGAGCTCCCCCATCTCACCATCATCATCCTCCTCATGGAGGCTCTCCTCATCGTCATCCTCCTCCTCCTCCTCCTCCTCATCATCATCATCACTCTAACAAGAGAGAGATAGGCACAAAACAGCTAAGCAACCTATACCCCTCAGGGGAAAAGGAAAAT